>JABUIW010000200.1:485739-502083 GCA_013363375.1 Menidia beryllina | reverse complement strand
CCATCCATCCATCCATCCATCCATCCATCCATCCATCCATTATATATATGGATGGATATATATATATATATATATATATACTTTTGTTTTTCATTTACATTGTATCATATATCATTAATGAAAGATAACCTATACAAGATTGAAAAACTGTATTGGTTTACCTTTTTTATCCAATCTTCGATCGGTCACAAAATGAAACAGTTTTATTTTCCAGTTTAACTTATTTTCAATGGTATAAAAAGAGCTCAGCCATGAATAACTCTGCAGGACAATTAAGTAAAACAGATGCTTAAATGGCCCACTATATAGTGGGTGGCTTCTGTGTGTGTGTGTGTGTGTGTGAAGCGGATTGCCGTGACAGAATAAGGAATTGTGTGGAGGAACTCCTACAGTGCTGCTCTGCTTGCTTTAGTTGATATAAGCCTTTCTGCCTCCCACTATGTACTCTCTTATTTTCAACTCCCCTCTCATCCGTCCTTTTTACTCCCTATCATTCTCTGACAAACACACTCACAAACACACACACAGATGTACATTCGAACACCAGTTCTCCAATTCTTACATAAGGTCAAACGTTGCTGTTCCTTAAATCAAAGGGCGAAGAAGCTGGCTTGGCTTTATGCAAAGCAGTTCTGCATCAGCTTTATCATTAGTTGGAATGGCAGCTCAAGGTTTGTCATTCAGTGAGAATAAATAATCAATATCACAATGGGTTGTTTTCCACGTGTAAAAAAGTGAAAGAGTGACATAAGACTCAGGGTTTTATAGAGGGGAGTTAACTCAGTGTAGTGAAGGCGTGAGTCACAGGCACAACAACACTTTGTCAGCCAGAAATAATGACAGAGTAGGTCCTAAAAATTCCCTGGTTATGTGTTTTTTTCTGAGAACAAACAGATCATTTATTAATATGCTTTGATCCAATCCATGGGAGATTACACACCACCTCTACAGGCAGCAGGAGATGGGTATTACACCAGCATTCCTACACTGGAGTTTGGGCCATTCCTAACTTGTCTTCTTCAGGCATAAAGTTCATAAAGTGACGGAAGGGGACATGAATGATGAATGATGATTACATGTAGTGTGTTCAGTCTTAACCCTGTAATACCACGTGTCATATTTGATACATACAGTTTTTTTTACTGCAATCTTTTGCATCTGAGACTTTTTGTATCACTTTATGGTGATTGGTCAATGGTCAATTGTTGTACACAAGCTGATATGTCTAATAGCATGAGGCAGAAGAATATACTGCCATGGTTTTGACTTCTCTAAATATAGAAAAAAAATGTCAATTTTCTGATTTTTTTTTGTTAAAGGGATACATCAAGTCCTCAGACTACAAAATGAACAATTCTGTCACTATTTTTTTTTTTTTAGATTGGACTTTAAAGGGTTAAGACATCAGCTGATCAAGCTGAAGCATCTATACAAAAACACCATATAGAACAGGGACTAAACCAGGACAATAAGAAATATCTGAACTAAAAAAAAGAAGATAAAGAAACCAAAAGACAGAAAACCCCCACAACAATCATGGACTGTCACAAACCTTTTTTCCTACATCTTAATGAAGTTAAATCCTATCTGAATATCATAGCATGTCCTTGTCAGCATGAAACATCGTATTCAGATCTTTCCAAATTAGCCGGCATTCTGTCATTTTGCTTAATGAAGGTCTCTGAAGTTAATATACTCAAACAGCGTGTTTGTTCATCAGTGCAGGTTCTACAGCTTTTCTGAGTCCTTGTGATACAGGAGAGGAGCTTTATAAAAAAAACTGCTAGTTTGAGTTCAGTGGCCATTCCGGACTGAAACAGATTCCGCAGCAGGAACCTGCCGCCAGATTACTCCAGTACTTTACCTAAGAGCGTTTTCTGAGAATTTGTTCTTCACTCCACTAAATTCCTCTTTTGCAGGTGCACGGGGGGGCGGGGGTGCTCAGACGGGTGATGATGCTCACACAAATTTAATAATTAGACCTGCGCTGCTAAAATTTCAGTTTGGTATCAATTTGTTCTGCTGTAAACTTTACATGTAATGTTCTTTTGACTGCTGAAATTATTTTCTTACTTCTCTTATTTAATTACACTGAAACATATATATACAGTATATATAGATATAGATATATAGATTTTTATATAGATATATACACACATAACATGGATAACATGGAACTGAGTCAGTCGTTCATTAACCCGTGAGTTAAAGAGGACTCTGACACCTACTGTGGCTCCATCTGGCTCTGAATTATGCCACTGGATTCTGATCTCAGTCTGGGATGAATCAGTAACAGTGTCAGTGGTGTAAATCTCCCATACCCCACGGCTTTAGTTAAACATATGTTTTACCAGAGCAAAAAAAAAAAAAAAAAAAAAAAAAAGAACTAATTCAAATGTCAGTCTGAAAGCTTCAGATATGAATTCAGATATTCGCAGTATTCTCACAAAGGCGTTGTCTGGCTCAAACTGGATTTGCGAGGTCATAAATGAAAAATAGTAGAAGTAGCAGCCATTTGAGTCTGGGTGTAGCGCCTCATTTTCCCTTATCAGGCTGCATAAAGGCCCTTTGAACAGCCTTTGTGTCCCAGCAGACTCAGTCTCTTTATGACAGCTACAATGGGGAGGAAAGAGAGAAGGCAGTGTCCAGGGACAGAGTGACTTTGTTAGACAGTCAGCTTCCCCACTCACTGACTTTAATTGAAATCACACTGAAAACGGCACTTCTGCAGTGGTGTTTTCGTCCAAATGCAAATTACCATCACTGATCCACTCCTGCATCGAGTCGGTGATATTACACAAAGACCTGCTGAAGGTTTTCAGTTTGATGCATACACAAGGCAACAGGACAAGTGGGAGAGTCCAGTTCCCCCAGCAGAGAAGACAGATTTGGCCCCGTCTGAACTAATTGTAGAGACAGTGATCAGTGAGAAAGCAGCGGAGGAGCCGGTGACAGTCCGACCCGGGGCAGGGTCCTCAGTCACCACGGTAACCGCTCAGGGGGACATTTCCACCCTTGCTGTGTCTGAACTCATCAATCGATCAGACAACAGATGGAAAATGAGACTGGAGAGGACATGTCTGTGCATGTGTGTGTGAGCAAAAGAGAGAGAGAGGGGTGGTACGGTCCGTTTAACAGGTGGTACGAATGCCAAACAGGCATATGGTATGGCTGGAAGAAAGAAATACACTAGTGGTATATTTCATTTGAAAAACAAAAATCAGTCAAACAAAGAAGGAAAAACAAGGAAACCAGGAAGTAAAAGAAAAGAGGAAGAAATGGACAGAGCAACAGCAGCAAAATAAATAAAAGAAACTGAAAATTGAATATATTAAGTCACTAAAACCCCACCAGACCAAGCCTTCGCTCCCTACATTTGGAGATGGTGTGAGGCTCTTGAGCTAGCTAGTTTACAGCCAATTTACAGATCATTTACAGCTAAAAGGAGGGCAAAATAGTGTCGGTGTGACAAGGACATAATTACTTTTTTCTATAGTCTTTACTTTTTCCCTCACCTATATTGAGTAAATTATCTTAATCTATCGGTTCCCTCTTGTTTTCCAAAATGCATTTTACAAATTTGGAGAAAAAAAACAAAACAGAAATGATATATTTTTTAGAATCTACAACTGTGAGTTTCTCCTTAAATATGCAACACCAGTGCTTATAATGCCCTATTTCACTAAGAATGTCCATCCATCTATTGTATACCTGCTTATTTGAATCTGCTGATCCCAGCTGTCAATAGACAAGAGGTGGTGTACACTCGGGATGTGGGATAACATGCATGCTTGGTTGGAGTGTTAGAAAGCTGGAGCACCTGAAGGGAACCCACACATTCACACAAATCCCCCCAGGAGGGGTTTTGAACCCGGAACCCTCTGGCCGTAAAGTGGCAAGGACAAGTTGTTAATGCTTCTAAACCTAAAAAACTAACTTATCCATCACCAGACAGATAATAGTAATTAGTTATGTAAAAATTCTGTTTTGGCTAATAGCCTATCTTCCAATTAACTGCATGCATGCTGTTGTTACGACCCCTCCCCCAAGACCACCAAGGGTAAAAATTGGCACTGGGTCTAAGGTATCCTGAACGGTTGGTTTCAATAGAAAAAAAGATAATTTAATTGATAGTTCAACATAAAGGCACAATAAACATACACAGGGAAGCTTTTAGCTTCAGGGTCTCCAAGGCCAAAACAACAAACAAAACATCCCCCTTTTAATTATAAAATAAAGACACTTTCTAGAAGAGGACTGAAAAAGTACAAAACCTGAACTCCCTGGCTAACCAATAAACAGGAGAAAAGTAATTAAACAAAATGGCAGAGAACCCCTACCAGCTTCCACTGTGAAGAAAACAAAATTATAAACACTTGAAGTTTCACACCAAAAGCTCACAGCAAAATGATTCAAAGTCTCTAAGTCAGTTCACCAACATGATCCCTTCAGATCAAGGCCCAGGGAAATAAAAGGGCCCTGACATCTCCGGTTTGGAGCTCTTTATGGGGTGGCTGACGAGATCCAACACATTACACCTGTGGCAGCCAGGTGGAACTGAAACACAAAAAAAACTCTCTCATAAAGAGAGCCCCTAGAGGTCAGTGACCGTAACAGCCGTCAACAGAAACATGGAAACCTTAGATTCTGCATCATGAAGTGGTTATTGTCCGTTTAAGAATCATATATCAGATCACATTAAATGACATAATATGATCAAGTTTTTCGACCAATCTCAATAAAGTCAAACCATTTTGCTCGCTTTAAAAATGTGATCGTAAAAGATGCGATATAAACCCAAGAGTCCTTGATTAAAGTCCTGGATGTAACATTATTTCAATCCTCCCTCCAAATTTACCAGCATAGCTATTACGAATCCCTCCTAGTGGGAAATTAGTTTCTTTTTAGCTTTTTTTCAGACACATTTTTTTGTTGAAATAGTAATTCTATTGTGATTTTTTTCTATTTAAAATGTTAAGGTGGTTTGACCTTTCAAACCAAACCAGACTTCTCCTCTCAGCGCTCCTAACCAGCACTGCAACTTCCTATTTCCTGTAAAGAACATTTGCAGTTCTCAGTAGACAAAAGCTGGAAAATTAGCTCTGTGTTCAACAAATCATCTAAAGAGCATCAAATGACAGAATCTGTAGTGTTCAAGAAAAAAAGTTGTCACCACTCATCAGCCTCTTGAGCACTTACTCCAACCCCCCCCCCCCCCCACCCCCCCCCCTCCGAGCGTCTGGCACTTAGTGGTGACACAACCCCTTGATGGGTGTAGCCTTCTGTCAACTGTTGCCAGTCTAATGAAGGGTTTACCAGCCAATGAAACTGGCAAAGTGCAAATTAGTATGTACGAATACGCATAAAGGCATCCTACTGGTTTCCTAAAGCTCCAGCCTTCACTTGTGGGTTTCCACTTTTCCTCTTTATTGTGTCCATTTATTTATTTTTACTTTCTCCATCCTGCTTTTCCGCCGTGTTTTACCTGCTTTTTTCTCTGACCCTGTCTTACAGCGCGCCTCTTTTAGTGGTGTAAGCTGGCTGCTGGATAGAGAGAGCGATGACCTGAGAAAACCCTGGTTCCTCCATTGAAATTTCAATCACAGCAATCCTCAATTACATAAAAACAGCCTTTGAAGAAGTGCCATCTGGATTTTCATATCTCCTCCCACACACTCTCTCGGGCCATCTTGAAACACCAAGGTGGCTTGCCGAGGTAATCATGGCTTCCAGCGCTGACAGTGTAAGCAAACGCTTCCATAATTACATGTGTTCGTGCACGATGGGGACTGAGTCAGGAGAGGTTCACACAGTTTGTAATCTGAGCCAACACTTGTAGGCCACGCTTAAGCAAATGGCAAACATTTCTAAACCACAGTTCAATTAGTGGTAATAAAACAGCAAAGCAACAGGGTCGGACAACAAGTTTTGTTCACTTATTACATTTATTTTCTAATAGTTAAATAGAATAATCCTATATGTAAAAAAGATGGAATTGGTAGTTTTGGACTAGTGGGTCAATAATTGGCTTGCACCAAGAGAGAAGTTAAAGCTGTGAGTGGTAGCAGAATTTGTCAGTGACTGAGGCCCTAATAGGTTTAAAAAGAAAGTCTACATGTGTCATATTTCTATTATTGAAGTGCAACATTACATGTTTTGCTGTCTAGTATTAGATCTTAGAGAGGTTCAAATGCATTATGCATATTAACAGGGAAAAAATGTGGCTCTTAATTATGACCATCTTTTTTTTTTTTTTTCCAGAGTCGGGTGTGTGGAGGAGCTGGGACCTGTCCCAGCTGTCCCTGGGGAGGCAGAGTACACCTGGACAGCTTGTCAGTGCATCACAGGGCCACACAGTGTTGAAAGAGACAGATATTCACACTTAATCCCAAGATATTAGTGTCATGAATGCCTTTGTACTGAGAGAGCCCACACACACACTCAGGGTAGGATGCAATGCAAAGAGTACAAAGAAAAGCCCCCAGGATTTCAACAGGAGACGGCACTAACCCTCTCACCACGATGCATGTGGTTTTTAGAAGTTCCAACAAATCAAGCGCTCCATAATGTTTGACACTTTTTCTTTCGTTATGTATCTGTTCACCTGTCCCTCTGTATGCACCTTTACCTACTATAAAGAGATGCAATGCACTCCCAATATCTATTTAAAAAATCTAAACAAAAAAGGTCATATTTGGAATAACTTAATGATGTACAATGTGTGAAACTAGCATTGTGATCCACGAGGGTCCGCCTAGGCCCATGTTCTGTAGTGTGAATGTCATCAAGTTCACAAGGACCCATGGAGATGTGCTGCAGCATAAATGTGATCTTAAAAATGAACCGTTTATGACAATGCAACCACCAAATCATTGCCCCCCCCCCATATTCATAGGGCCCATGCTGAAGGGCAAAATGCATACCAAGGTGGTTTATGGTGTACAGCCAACGTGGCTGCAGAACCTGGGGCAGATTCCTGGGACTGGTTATGATGTAACAATGATGACATTGTGAAACAATATGCATTTCCAGCTAAATCATTTTTGCATTAAAAAACTCTGTCTCTAAAAAGGATGAATTAATTAAATCAATAAGCAATTCTTTTTAAAATCTTTCAAAAAGCCGCACGCCCCAGTGTAGCATAAAAGGCTAAATGTACCGCCCTACCACACACTATGGCTCCAGAAAATTAGATTACTACAGCTCCCCACAGTGCAAAATGCAGCAATTTAAAAAAACAAAAACAAAAATGTAACCATCTTTAAGATGCATAAAAGAACTTAAATGACGGACGGCAATCTGAGTATTCAATCAAGAGAATGACATGAACTATGTTGTGATTGCACCTTTTGTTCAGGGGATCCAAGGACATACCAGGGGGAAAACACAGGGGAAACGAGGAATTTCAAAAGATGTAAAGGTTTATTATAATACCAGTAAACAGCAGAGTAGAGCTGGATACAAACACCACAATTAAACTTAATACAAGCAAAAGCTCCCAAAACTGGAGAGATGACGAAGGCAGGGCAACAGGTTTAGAGCCGGTGGGAAAAAAAAAAAAAAGACAGCAGGGCTTCAGCAGTGGATGAACAGGGATGGACATAGAGGGGACAGTAATTACTGATAGAAAGCAGCTGAGGACTCTGAACCAGGTGAGGAGAGTTGAGCTAATGAAGAGAACCACTAAAGACTGATGAACATACAGGACTGTCTCAGAAAATTAGAATATGGTGATATTCTTTATTCTTTATTTTCTGTCATGCAATTGAAAATCATGAAATGTCATACATTCTGGATTCATTACAAATCAACGGAAATATCGCCAGCCTTTTATTGTTTTAATATCGCTGATTATGGCGTACAGCTGAAGAAAACTCAAAAATCCGATATTCTAATATTTTGAGATAGGATATTTGGGTTTCTTAAGCTGTAAGCCATAATCAGCTATGTATTAAAACAATAAAAGGCTTGCGATATTTCAGTTGATTTGTAATGAATCCAGAATGTATGACATTTCATGTTTTTTTAATTGCATTACAGAAAATAAAGAAATTTATCACAATATTCTAATTTTCTGAGACAGTCCTGTAAAGGTGGCAAAGACACAGAGAGAAAACCCGGGAAACTAAAAACGGCCCCAAAATAAACAGAGGAAGCCAAATAACACAGGACACAATAAAAAAACTCCAAACCTGACCTGAAAAACACAACACACCAGAATAGCCTAACCAAAAATGCCCATAACATAACAAGCTCCTCTCAATCCAACAGTTTCTGCTGTTATTGGACTTTCTTGACTGTCACTCACAGCAGTTTCAGACACTAATGATGAAGAGCAGAGGGAAGGTGGTTTTGGTTCTAACACATGTTTTCTTCTTCATGCTGTGAAGTGACATTTTTATTTTCCTGCTGCCACTTCAGTGCAGGCCTGTAATTTAGTCTTTCATCACTTTACTCAAACACAAACCATTTTCTTAAATGAAAAGGCAACTCTTGATTTCAAAGTTAAATACTCCATAAGGCTCAATGAACATAGACTGAGCCTGGCAATTGTGCATAAATATGAAGACTGCTTAGTTTTATGTTGGGATGTCTGCAGAGCCCTCCAAGTTACCAGTGGATAGACAGTACTGGTGACTCATCAAATATTAACAGCAAATCTCAAAATCTTGATTCATTTTAATAAAGTTGCAAACCTTGAATGATGGCCTGCAGACGCATGTGTGTGCAGTGAGCAGAGTGGAAGAGAAGGAGAGACAGAAAATTAGCATTAATCTATCCTTACTATGGCCAGAATGATCCGGGCTCTGTCTGCAGCTCACTTCATCACGCCGAACATTAATAAAATGAAATCTGGAAGGCGTCTTCATGCAGATCAGGCATGTCTCCTCACAAAGTCATGATTGGTTTTTGAAATCAAATACAAAACAGATGAGTGCTGAACAGATGCCTTTGCTTTTCTCGTTTGTTTGTTTGATTGTTTTCAGGTGTTTTCCACTGAGCTTTGACTCTATATAGAATAACTTCTCAGGAAATTAGCAGAAAGAAAAATCCCAACCGTCTTTCTCTCTGCCTGTTTCTCCCAGTCATCGATCCAGCTGTGTATCTATCTATGACTGACCTCAGCACAGGTGACTTTTGCACCTGAAGAAAGCAGAAAAAAGCTGCACCTCAGTGAGATAAGTCTGATTAAAGCATCCGTCACCCTCAGGAGAGCCCCACAGTCTCCAGACTCTTCCTTTATCTTCCGTTTAGGCAGGTGAGATTAGAAATGCATTAGCATGCGTCTGTGTCACTGTGTTTTAATTAAGCTACTAATTTTGGCGGGTGAGTAACTTGCCGTGGGGTGCAGAGTCCAGGCCGACGGTGTGACGCCTGACGTATGTGAAGGCTGATCCATGGGCTAGAGAACACAACGCTTCTCTTAATGTCACCCCCCCATTTTCCCCACAGACATCACATCGCTCTTCTCTCCAGCAGCGAGTGGGGTGTCGTTAAGGAGCCTGAGCTCGCCTCATCAATAATTGAGAAGCCAGAATCATGTAGAATTCTCTAAGAACCCTGTCTGCCACCCTTTGTACTTCTGAGCTGTGAACTGATTAATATTTCATTGGTGCTTGTGTGTGTGTGAGAGAGACAGATGTCAAGGTTAATCTGCACCCCTGGAACATAAACATTTCCCTTCTCAGCCCGGTCGGTGATGCACCTGCCTCTCTCCAGAAGTGATCAAAAATCTCATTTAAAAGCACACTAAAGTGTGCAACAGGTCTTGGGTGGATGTAGACAGAATGAGGCGTGTCTGTAGGAGCTGTAAACGCAGCCAATCAGAACAGCTTCTGGTGTCACTTCAGCTCAGACAGCAACACATTCTGCTGCTCAGGCTAATTGGAGACGGTGTCAAAGTGCTCACAGTGTTCTTTTGTCTAGCTTTTGCTGGCTCCTCGCAGCATCTTGATGAGCGAGTGCGTGTTTCTGAGTGGATAAGATGTGATTGAAGACACTAGCTTGATAATAATTAGATGCTTTCCTCCCAGCAGTTTTACTTGAAAGAATGAAATCAGTCAAATGGGGTGCCTTCATGTGCACATAGGCTTTTCAAACACAGCAAGCAGTGACGTTGAACACACCATAGAACCACCGATCATGCAAACAGGAGTAATCAGCAAGACAACAAACATTTCAACAGGGTGCTTTTTGACTTGAGTGTTTCAAGATCCGGGAGCCACGAGACCATCAGCCTCTGTTGCCCCTTCTCCTTACCTTACTGACCTTGTGTTTCTAAAAAATGTGTAATCTGAGATGATGCTCGTCCTTGGTCAGTTACAGCCTAAACTAGGAACAAAGCCAGGAAAAGCATTCCTCATCTTATATTATGAGTTATTATAAGCTAAATGGACCAACAATAAAAAACATAGTCAAATAAAAGTTAGGTGAACGTACTTTCCAAAGCACACTGGCAAAACAGTTGTGCACACTTCTAAAATAAGACCATTTGTGTGGCCTTTACTTGCGGAGAAATAAAGTTCTCTTTTGATTTAGCTATCTGAATACCAGAAAGAACAAAAGACAAGATTTCCAGCCTATAGAATGGATGAAAACTGTCAAATATGGGCAACAAGCCCTTCTGAAAATAACTGTAAGCTTCCCGATGAAAAAAGCCTTTAACAATGAACAAGAACACGGTGTACTGTATTTTTATACAAGCCCTCAGAATCCCTATCTCTTTCAATTCAAGCTGCTAATCCTGTTTCACACATCATCATCCAAATGTAAACACACGAACGGGCACGCCGTTGGACTCACCCACTTAGGACCACGATGAAGTCCATGACGTTCCAGCCGTTCCTCAGGTAGGAACCCTTATGAAACACGAAACCCAAGGCGATGATCTTTATTCCCGCCTCGAGACAGAACATCCCGATGAAGTACGGCTCTGTCTTCTCCTGTTAGGTTGAAGCAGGAAACACATCAGATAGGTGCACCCAGGCGGTACGTGTGGGTTTTATTTCCACGTGCGGGTATCTCACCAGTCTCTTGGACATGGGGGTTTTATCCTCCCCAGGAAGGTGCTGCTCCAGAGCCAGGACGATACAGTTGGCTATGATAGTGGCCAGGATCATGTACTCAAAGGGAGTGAAGGTCTCGAGTTAAAGAGCGTGTTAGAAAATTGACAACATTTACTTAAAGAAAGAAAATATGGAAAGTAAGGAAACTGATCAAAAACAAACCAACAACAATTAGATGTGGGAAAAAGCTTCTCAGTGGAGAGTCAGGAAAAAACATGGCTTATTCTCGGACTGATTCATTGATGGGGAGTTTTATTTGCTGCTGTGTGTTTTTCTTTCATTGAGATGATTGGAAAGTATTGACTTTTGTTTCAGTAATGGAGTCAGCCGATGCACTTTTGGAGAGGATATACAAAAACAGGCTCTCTGGGGGATTCTTTGCCACCATCAAATGTGATGGAGATTCATCAAAAATAAAGACACGATGGGTTGAAATAATTATAGGTTCAGGTAACAAACATCAACTTCTATTTTATGCAGAGATTAATTCAATTAAGAGTCAGGTACAGGATTAAGAAAAGAAAGAACACAATTAAGTTAACTTCAGTTAACCCAGCTGTCCAATACGCTGTCAAGAAACACAAAAGGCTAAGCATCAGAAGGAGTTAGACTGGAAATGCGGAAGACCCGGGTCTGAGACCTACCAGACTCAGACTTTGCCTTTTCTGTGCTCAGAGGCAGGTTACACACACACAGAGGGCTCATCAGGAGGAGAAATGCTAGCCAGTCTGACATTTGATCACATTAACAGGGTCACTCTGACTCCAAGCTCCACGGCATGTACTCTCAGACCCGTGTTGGTTGTTGGTTCAACTCCAGCTCCTCCAGCATCGAGCCAAGCCAGCAATGTGCTTTTTATCTAATGCTTTGCGTGGGCAGACAACCCCCCCCCCCCTCCTTGTTAAGTGCAGAAAAGGGAGGAAAGGAAGGGAGCTTAAATCTGCAGAGAGAAGATGGAGAGCAGGAGAGAGGGGAGGCAGAGTTTGCAGGGAAGGGTGCAACAGGAGGAAGTGGAGAGGGGCTGACAGCTGATCAGTGGAGGAGAAGACAATGGTTATTTACAGAAACACCAGCTTGCGAAACAGGATGGTGTGGAGGAGGCAATGAGACCAAATAAGACTGACACCCGGACAGATCAATGTTGTGTTGGCAGTGCGAGCCAACGGGGTTACTCAGGGACAAATGAGTGATGAGAAGTTAAGTAAACAGAGCAAATCCAACCCTCCCACCAGCCTGCAGAGATTCTTAGAGAAACCAAGACTGGACCACACATCAGCTCTGGGCTTTGGGTGTAAAAAAATACAACTTAAATCACACAACCCACAGGAGAAAAAAAACAGAGAACGACGCAGAAAATGAAGATCAATAAGGTCGTATCTTGTCTCAAGGAGAAGGTTTGCTTTTTGGTTGTCTGTTTTCTTATTCTGGACACAGTCAGCAGGTCAGCTCCGGGCACTCTGGACGCTCCCAGCATCAGCCAGCAGCCACACCCCACATTCCCACAAAGCCTCACAGTAAACCCAAAGAGGGCATGGACAGAGAGGATGGAGGGATGCAAGGGGGGGAAGAAAAGTGAGGAAATGAAGATAGAGAGACAGAGGAGGGGAGGTATCCACGGCAACAGGATCCTCTTGCAGCCCCTAAAAGTCAATGCTTCAAGATGGTTACTGGGCAGCTGAACCATCTGAGAGGAGGTAGCTCCGGGCTCACAGAGGCTACATTTTCATTAAGCTAATATTTGATATTTAAACAGTCCTTTCACAACAACAATTTTGCGATGTTTAAGTTTATAATGAGAGATGTTCTCAGATTGAAGCATTCAACAAAAGGCAGCCTTCGATCTATTATGTTTTCATGTTTTCCAAAGAAAGCTTAAGGTCTTTTGTGCCTTATGTGATCACTTATGCTGATACTACTCAGGAACTGGCATTCATAAGCTCAGGAGATCCATTTCTATGATGTATTTACTTCAGCTGGGGAACAGGTTGTGATGCAACTGGTCGAAGATACAAGATGAGCTTATCTCACAGGATGCTCTGGATGGCCTTGAGGAAAGAAAAGAAACTCGTTCTGTGTCCTCTGAGTGCAGGTGCAGTCGCTCAAACATTCACAGCTAATAGTCTATTCTTCTAAGCAGTTACACAAAGCATGAGAAATGATTTTAGAAGCATCAACGATAAGAATTTTTCTCAACACTACATTAACCTTAAAGATGACTTTAAAAATTTGGCTGAGGATTTTTCTTACTTAAAAACATCAGGCAGGTACAGAACAACAGTAATCATAGGCGTATTTTCAGTCCACATGAAGAAATGTTCAGTGTTCAGTGTTATTTTACTCATTGTACCTCAGGACCAGCCTCTATGGGGAATTACCATCTTCACATGTATTCTTTAAGTTTCCATCTTGTTTTCTTAGTTGTTTCTGAGGAGTACTTTACTTGTGTTAAGCTTTATGTTAAGTTAGTGTTTGATGCAGTTCCTGTCTTTGTTTTCCATCTCTTAAAGGACAGTCACATTCTTTGGGATCCTGCCTTTAGTTTCAGCAGTGCCTAAATATTCAGTTAACTTCATCATTTGTTGTTTTGTTAAATTGTACCTCTGTGCTTTGTTTATTCTCCTCCTTCTTTCTGTTTCCTCCAATGTATTTTGGTTTGTTAGTCTCAAGTTTGTTCTTCACCCTATTAAGTTTACCTTGTATTTTCTGCCTAAAGGCCTTTTCACAACCTGTCAGTGTGCTCATCTACCTTCAACTTTTTTCAAGTAATTCTTATCGGCTTTATCATCCTTTTATCTGTTGCACTTGTCTTCTTTTGGAACTTAAAACTGAACAATCAAAGCCTGCAGTTCATTGCTACTAACTAGAATAATATGTCAAATCTATTTGTTCTAAGGAAACTGCTTTTTCAAACTTAATTCCAGTTAATTAAAAACAAAGGGATCTTGGAACATATCGATTAATGGGCATGAGGCTTTTGGTGTTTGTGGTTTTAGTGATCGCAATGGTAATAAATTCTATTTATTTCATTTCGAGACATTTGTGTCCATATAGTACTTTTGCTAAACTGTCTTGTTTATGAGGCTCTAAAAATATGTTTTGAATTGAAATAAGCAGTTTTTCCTGATTCAGTATTATTGTTAGACCAAATAAATTAGAGACAATTTCAGTCATTAGCCTTTTTTTTAGTCAAACAGTTTAAACACAACTCCACAGCTCAGCTATATTCAGATGCGGTTACAGTGAACCCGTACAGAATACTAATGTGCTCACATAATAAATGGCTCTGTGTAGCTACAGAATATAAATATTTGATTTATTACAAAGAGTGAAACACTCCATCGATTAACAAGCTTATTTAATTTCGTCATGAGTATTTTAACATGGTACCTATTCAGGTTTTACATACAAAAGTGAGTCCAACTTTACACTAAATAATCTCCATATATTGTGTGTGTGTATCACTCCTTAATACTGATTCTGAAATAAATCAGCATGAACTTAACATGGTAACAAACTCAACAAGTGTCCCCTCCTCCTCCTCTCTGTGCTGCTCCGGGCGTCAGCTCATGTGTAATTTCAGTCGTGATTTGTCTACCAGCTCCAGGAGTGAAGCGTCTCGTGAGCCATCTGAGTCACAGTGACGCTGGCGCTCTGCCTCGACTCGTCAAACATGCGTGTAAAAATAGACACAGAGACGGAGTGTGATGCCCTGTGCGTCTGCGAATACATTCAAACCCAGATTCAAGCTAAGCCCCACTGATTGAGAAGAGAAAATAAAAATCAAACCATAGCATCTGAGCTTGGCTTACTGTAAATCGGAGGCATGTGTCTGGGTATAAACATGAGGCAACATTATTTAATATTTAAAGAAAACGGAAAAACCCTGGAACAAACTGTACTGAGCTCGGGCATAAACATGGGCTAACGGCATCAAAGATCATCAGTTCACTTTAACTGTTCAAATTGGATGGTTAACTGGAGGCTCTATCAGAGTTCAGTCTTTCTTTGATCTGGTTTCCCCTCTGATGCCTGCTCGGTGTGGTTGATCACACTTATGGGTAAATGTGGACATAGTGCAAAAGGATGTGTTTATACAGGACAGATTTCACCCCAAATAATTCACAGCTCTTATTTACACCATGAAGTCCAAAACTATCCAATGCCATGCCATATTTGTACACTTACTGAACCTTTTATTGCCTTATGTCTGGGATACCGCTAAGAATTGTACTGTGTCTCTTTATATTACAAAAACCAGTTCTCCGGAGCAAAAGCTTCGGTCATTTTAAAGAAAACGGATGAAATGATGATTTAGAAAGCAAAAACAAAATATAAACACCAGTTTTTCATCTGTTTAACTTTTACCATTCTTCTTCATTAAAGATGTGAAATAAGAAGTTTCAGAAGAAAAAAGCATCTTGTTGAAATGATAGAAAAATGAAGTATAGTACCATGGCAACATGCCTTGTTCATTTCCCTCCAAACTGCCCATTTCCTTATTCATGCCAGGACAAGATTTAGTTAGAAGGAAATTAGTGCCGCCACCTCAACTTTCAGCAGACTCTGCTGGCTTATGACAGGAATTCACCGCCTAATGTGGACATAATTACATTACCAATTGAGGGATATTTAATCCTTTTAAGATGTATAAGCGAGAACAGTGACTCTAAATCACAGCTAAAGGTCAGTACCACCATTCTAGCATGAAGCTTATTACATAACACAAAGGTAAAGCTGCTGAGAAGCTATCAGATGATAATTTCTGTTTGCACTTCTGAGGAAACAAACTATTAAACCCAACAATCAATTATTCAGAGGTGTATCTTCTCACTGGGAAACTTCCCACTGCAGGGGATCTCAGTGGGGATCACACCAGAGGAGCAGCTGCCGACCCTCACCAGGCTTGCCACAGTAACCTGGGAGTGTTTGTTCATTAGCCCTGCCTCTTCCCTGCCAGGCCTCCATCAGCCTGGATCAACTGTCCCCTTAGGCGTCCGGGGTTGACAGGAAGACTCCATACTTGCACAAATCTCAGTGCACTTTGTTGTCATTAGAGTTACATAAAAGCAACATTGCACTGAAATATACTGAAAAACTTAAGGCAACAAGCTGTTTTAAGTCCACACACACACACACACACACACACACACACACACACACACACACACACACACACACACACACACACACACACACACACACACACACACACACACACACACACACACACCCACACACACACACACACACACACACACACACACACACACACACACAC
>JABUIW010000200.1:450982-469613 GCA_013363375.1 Menidia beryllina | reverse complement strand
GCTGTGATGTGTAGATATCGATGCTGACCAATGCACAGCCAACACATGACCACATTTTTATCTCTCAACACGCTAAGGCTGCCTGCCCAATTAGGCTTGAAAGCATCAGCGACTGAAAGAAATCCTGTCGGACTACAAAGGTAGTATTTGCTCCAGTTAGCTAATAGCATTGAACTGCACAGCACAGCACAGTCATCTTTGATATTTAAATCTCAAGCTTTGAATAAACTAATGGGGTGTGAATTCAGCTCTGTGACGGGGAGTACATTGATCCCCCTGGTAGTGGGAGGACTTTAATGTCCAGAGGAGCCCGTAACTATTATGGTGACAGTATGTATGAACACAAGATGCAAACACACCAACAACACTCAGACATGGACATATAGTAAGAACTAAAGCTTTCTTCTGACAAGAACGAACCAATTAAATCCAGAAATGCATAACAACATGCTTTTCATAAACAGGGACCTCTGAAGAACAAAAAGACTTGGATTTTTTTCTGCCTCTGGAGCTTTTCATTTGATTTTCCAGGAAGGCTATGACTAATTCAGAACACACACTTAGGTTAGAAAGTAAAGACACAAAGGTTTTGCTTGAAAGTCAATTACTTTTCCTATTTTAGAGGCCACTGGTTAATTAAGGAGACGATAAATGCTGGACTATGGTGCCATAAAACCATACGGACTCCGGCAGGGAGACACATGCTATGGGCTGTGAGTGTGTGCCTAAGCTCACAGCCATGTAAATGTAAACTACGGGGATGCTCCTGTCACGTGGTGCTCCAGCAGATCACTGGAGGCCATATTTCATAGCGGGGTCCCTCAGGGGATGGAGCTTTCTTCAGCAAAGCAGGGCATGAACCTGCTAAGATGCATGGTAGTAACATTTTAGGATCTGCTGATTCTGTAATAACGGTGGACAAAAAAATGAGGGCATAGACACAGTAGTGTGTGTATGAGAGAGATGTAGGCCGTGTGAGTCCACTCTGGGCTGACTAGCCTCATTTCAAAGCACAGTAACAACGAGGTTGACCAGCGGAGATTTTCCCCTCAGAAAAGGTGATGAGTTTTTTTCTTTCTGTTCTTTTGTTCATCTCTAACCATCATGTGGTTATTAACTAAATAATTACAATTTGGACATTGCTTTTCTGCTGTAGCTGACACCGTTCCAGTTGCTCGGTAAACATGGATATGTTATCCCTCCTGTGAGCAGCAGTCGGGTGTGGAAGCACCACTGGGCCACCGTGCTGCCTTTGACCAGTCTGTTTTTTTCTGATGGAGTCGAGATTTCTGCTCCTCATTCATTGATAGTGACAGCAAAGACTGACAAGCACACAGGAGCAGGGACAGAAAAGGGAGGAGGGGTGATGCTACAGAGACCTTGAACTATATCTGAACTTAAGTTCAGTGTTTTCTGTCAAAGCATTCATAAACACCTAAATGTAGTTTTCCAAGTCGCTTAAGCTGTCTCTGCAAAGCCATCCATCACCAAAAGCTACAAAAGCAACTGAAATGAAGCTTACACAAACTCAGTAGTCAAGTACGGTTCACGTTTCTCATCGTTTGCTGAGACCATTGAGACTTTCTCATCAATGTGCTGCTTTGTTTGGGCCCCCCGGAGCAATATTTAGACAGCATCTCCTGACAGATCACACATCTCTGAATGACGCATGACATCTTTGTGATGCTCATCGGCACTGTCAGCTCGTGAGGAAAAAAAACACCCGAACACTGGGGCAGAGGGAGAGGTGATCCAGGCAGGATGAGGGAAAACCAAACCCAGGGTTTGCTCATCGCAATGAACAGACACGAACAAGCTGAACCAACGTTCTGTTAGGTCACAACAGTCTCCTTCATAATCTCCTAACATCATCACCTCCTTTATTCAGGGGAGACAGATAGATGCTATATTGACATTTTATTCAAGAAAAAAACTTCTAATGGACTGCCGGGCTGTGCTCAGTAAAAGCCAATGAAAAGCTTTCTGCAGTTTGACAGACGCGTGACTTTGTGGGGAAGAAAATGGCTTTTCAGCGTGTCATCATTAATAATTCAGTCGTGACAAACAGCTCTGACATTTCCACTGCACTGGGGTGTCTTTCTGACACTGAAGGGGAGACAATAATGAAGGAGAGGGAGTCTGATACGGGCAGATTCTCAGCTGTGTGCTGATGCAATTAGAAAGGTTCAGGCCGATCAAATGTCCGACCTCTGCTGCTAAAACACCGAAGGAGGAAGTTGGGACGACCTTTACAAAAATAACCCCCTTTTCCACAATTGAGATTAAGTTGTTAACAGTAGAAACAGATGGCAGTCCTCTAGGCAGGAACGAAAGCGCAACAGGCTTTCATGACATTTAGTTTTAATCATTCTTGGTCTAATACCACATCTGTTTACAAACTCACCCTTTCCATAATCTGTGTAGTTTGTGTAGTGACAGGCTGGTTTTTGAAATCCTTAGGTTTCTCATCGTTAGCCTCGGCATTAGCCCTGAGCTCTGCATGTTGAAAATGAAGCGATGTGTAAGAAGCCCTGAGGACAGCAAAGTGAGGCCATTCTTTCCGATCTCTGGCTCCGTGGCAAAGCAAACACTGAGAAGTACAAACAGACTGACGCGAGGAAACTAAATCAATAGTTTGTGAGTTTCCATCCAGGGCCCAAACAAGTACCAAACACTTTTCTGACAAGCGTTCCAAAGCAAAGAGAATCAGACATTTCAGATTTCACGAGAATAAAAAAGTGGCTAAAATAAGCAGGCTACATTGATACATGGTAAAAGAAACAACAAGAGGAAGATGGGAAAAGTTCTCTTGATTAAAAATAGAAACGTTGGTAATATGATTATTGTAAATCCAATACATGAAACCTTTACAGGGGCTGCACTGCTTCACCTGGCTGTTAATGTCAAGGTCCGCTATTCCCATTTATTTTTGTTTTACTTCTGCCTTGTCTTTGTTTTTGGTAAATCACTAAATGACTCCTTTCATTTGCGTATTCTTAGTTTTCTCCTCTGTGTGCTCGGGTTTCCCTGCTATGCATCACTATTGGCAATTTGTCTTTTTAAAACAGTCTATTGAGAGTTTGCCTTTTATCACCTTTGAGCCTCTCTATTAACTTTACTGCTAAAGCCACAACACCTTTGACATAATTAGTTATTTCAGAAGAGGACAGGCGCTGGAATCCCACTGTTCTGATTTTTGTGTTTCAAAGGGGTTGACTTTGGACTTGGTACCATGTTAAATCATAAAACCCAAACAATAAATCATACACTCGAGCACATCGGGACTGTGGTCCACTCGATATTTCAGAGTATTTCGCTTGTCAAATGAAAAATAGCTTTCCAGGGAGCAAAAAAAGGACACGCAGCCTCCCGGTTTGTTTGGTTCCCCATCCTGAAAGGCTGTTTGATAGTCAGATAATAATCTAAAACAGAATCCATCCATCCATTATCATAACCCCTTATTCCCTAATGGGGTCGGGGGGGTAGAGCCTGTCCCAGTAGCCAATGGGGAGAGGCGGGGTCACCCTGGACGGTCCCCAGTCCATCACAGGGACACACAGAGACACACAAGGACCAACAACCACGCACACTCACACTAAGGGCAGTTTGGAGTCCAACCAACCTAACATGCAGGTTTTTGGACGGTGGGAGGAAGCCGGAGAACCCGGAGAGAACCCACAGACACAGGAGAACATGCAGACTCCACCCAGACCAAGATGAGCAGAACTGAGGATTACACACAGTTAACCGTGGCCTGTCAACACCCCTGCCGACCTACAGGACGCACAACTCCTCCAAACACCCCCCCACACACACAGAGTGATGATGGATTAGTGTCTTCATTTCTCATCTGTGACAACAACAGAGGACTGTAGGATTTCCAGAACAAAACTCCTGTGAAGTATTACATGAATTATTTATCTGACATCCTTCAATGAGAAGATTTTTAATTTGTGTATTTTGTTCGTCAGCGTACCAGCACAAAGCAACGTGAGCCGTGGACATGGGGATATACGTTTTAGGACAAAAGTAGCTGTGTAAGTTGACCCTAAAGTTAATTTTATAACTAAATTGAGTAGGTGTGATGTGAAGCATAAAAGCTGGGCCGAATATAAAGAAATAAACATGCTGATTTTTCAGCTTCAAAACTGTCTCGAATCTGTTGTGTTCGCCTGGTTTTATTAATGGTTTCTTTGGCAAGGTTCAATCTTTATTTATTTTTAAATCAAAGTCCTCATAGTTCCAGCCGACATCAAGAACTAAGTCCAACGCAATGCAAATGAAACAACCTATTTACTTCCTAACACCCGAACGGTCCATTAAGCATTTTTTAAGGAAAACTGAACCATGGTCTTGAACATATAACTGCTGGTATTTCTTGTACATATGTACCTTTCTGAGTGCAAAGAATAGAATAAGAAAGAAACTACAATTGACTCTTCAGGCAGGATGCTTCAGTAAATACAGAAGCCTACTTCTGTCAAAAGAGAATAATCTTTGGTCTCCTGTTGCACGGAGCCTCTTCCGTCTCTCTTTGCTGTGACCATGTGCAGGAAGGGCTGAGGAATATGTAAAAGCCCTTGGATGGAAAGACTCTTTAAAGCAGAAGAGAGATGAGAAAGACATGAATGCAGGTGTGAGTTTAGTCCTAATAGAAAGGAAATCATCACTAATCAAGACCGTGCT
This sequence comes from Menidia beryllina, assembly GCA_013363375.1. Lineage (NCBI taxonomy): Eukaryota > Metazoa > Chordata > Actinopteri > Atheriniformes > Atherinopsidae > Menidia > Menidia beryllina. The sequence continues at coordinate 464,927 of JABUIW010000200.1, read as the reverse complement.
CAAAATGCAGCCTTCCACTACACACACACACACACATCTCCATTCTACTTGGTGACTGTTACTGGTCCCAGAACATGTTGTGTGTTGTCACATGGAAACTGCTCTTGTGCTTGCCGACTTGCAGCTCTAAAAAAGGCTGTCTGAATTTCCCATTTCTGCTTAACGACGCATGGATGCAACATATGCTGCCAGGACTTTAACGATTCTTACTGGCCTGAACCTCCGTCTTCCAGTATTTAAATGCAGCACTATCATGCAGCCAACTGCTCCTCCTGTATTGTTCGTTTCTTCAGTGAGTCTACGCTGTAGATTAGATTTTTGTGTGGAACAGCACACGTGAGACTAAGGTATAATTTCTAGGTGATATGATACATTTATAGATGAATAATTTTGATCATCTGAATTTTAAAGCTCTTGTCACCAGTAATAGAAATTTGAAATATGATGGGATTTTATTTAATGTTTCATAGGTACAAAATGTGCCTTCAGGTCATATATGAGTGACTTTAACTCAAACTCCCTTTCCCCCATAAAGATCTGACATTTACAAAAAAAAAGCTTTTTTTTTTTAATTGATACGAACAATTTGCTCTGACTTGTTGTTCTCTATTTTAATTACTTCCGAAAACACGATTATGGACTCATTGATATGACCACCACTTATCAAACCAAAATGAATACTGTTTGTACTGTCCGTTCCAAAGAACAGAATTTTTAATACAAATAGGAGAACAAATTAAATCAAATCAGACATGCCAGCCACTAATATAGAAATTATTCATTTAATGGCTTAAATATTTCACACTTTCTGTAACATTTTCCTTCCTTATTAAACACACAGACCTGTCAGAAATCATCATCTTTTTTCCCGCTGGTATTGTATATTTGTGACCAGCATCTGCTCCTCCAATTGTCAAAATGCCAGATCGATCCGGTCTGATTACTGTCATTAGGAGCACGTTAATTCCAGCTTTCAGCGCCGCAATTGGATAAAACGCTTCCGAAAGGATGTTGCTATCTTGACCCTATCTGTGTGACCCTGCGCTACAACTAGAAACCAGCATGCCTGCACAAACACCAACACAAATCCTGGTTCTACCCCAAACGAAAGCACTCATTCACAGAGGCTCAATAGCTACTTTCTACTAAGATGATCTCAGTTCTTTCTTCTAGGATCTAAGAATGTGTGCAGTCTCCCTCCAGAGCTACGGAAACTCTGTGGAAACATTCAAATGAAAATGCAGCTCAGTGAACATTAATAGTCACATAGGCCCAAATGTTATCCTTCTTGGGAACATGAATATCCATAGCAGACCTCTGGTCAGGGCTTGCTGTGAAAACAACACAATCTGTTCCAGGGTGTCAGTGGCCTAACTGGACAGATATAGAACTGTGGAGTAATGATGGCGTCATTCAAAATTTCCTTTGGGAATGATGAATATTGAAAGAAAATGTAATGGAAACCTGGACATTTACCATAATTCCCCACATGTAATTCTTATACTAAACTATAATACACATCTCAAACTTGCCCCTTCCCTCGGCAAAAGTCCTTCTTCCCGTGTCTAATGCTCGTCGACATTTTCAGCTCATCCAAAGTAAAAAACACAAATTGAAAAAACAACTGAGGCTAAAAAGATTAGTTCAATTTTTGACTGCTTTGATCAAACCAAACAGGCCCAATTGTTCCTTCTGCTGCAAAAAGGGTAACTGCATCGGTGACTTGTGGCTTATTCTTTTTTTGTGGTATTTATTAGAATAAATGGTCAAACTACATGTAACAAGATTTATAAGCACTAACCAGTGGTTAGCATTAACTGGCAGTTTATGACAGAATTCCTCACTTCAAGTTAAGACCGACATTGCCAGTCGCAACGAAAACTTATTTTTACACTGTGACCATAACCATAATGCGCACACCTATATTTGTTTTTGCATGGCATACATGGGGAATTATGGTATATTCAGAATCAGATCAATAATTAAAGGTTCAAAGCCAGATTTTTATCTGATGCTAGCATAATTTGTCACGTCACAAGGTCACATTAACTCTAGAAGTAACTTACCAGGAATATTAATCTCATATTTTATATATCAAGATACAGATAACTTATCGTACAATACGATGTGACTACAAAGAGATCGTGCCTAAAAATAAACACACGTTTCCCCTCATTTATTCATTTGGCTTGAAATCAGGCCATTTTCCTTTGAAAGAGCAGGTGCACCCACTGGCTTACCAGCAGCTTCTCACTTCCCACTCCTCTGTCAGGTAGCAGACGCTTTGCAACTAAGTGGCTCTGAGAGGTGTATCTTTATGTTTGTAATGCGTTCTGACTCACTGTGGTCAATGTCCTCTTAGCAGCTGAAGTATACATCTGTCATTACGCACTGGGGTAATTATCCCAGGCAGGGCAGAGAATGGGGATCTAGTCCATGGCCAAGCATCTCCATCAGCCTGTTGATCCACTGATCTACCACTTGAACGGTATTGCCACAGGAACTTAAATATCAAATGAAAATGATCTAAAAACAAGGTCTCGTCCATTCTCTTTGGCCTTCTCATCCCTGCTTCATTCATCGTGCATCACAGCCTCTTCATCCAGAATCCACCACCCCACTATCTGTTATCACCCCCCCCCCCCCCCCGAGCCTCCATCTCTTTAGCTGTAGCTCAGGGTGAGTTGTGGTATCCTGCACCTGTGGAGAAAAAGGCATGCGGGGGGGCACAGGGGGTGCCAATGCCTCTGGAAGTAAAGCCCCCCGCTCCAGCAGGAAAGCAGGGGGGGGGGGGGGGAGGGGCATCACTGCTAATCAGCTAAAGATTCCACCACACCACAGGACAGGAAACAAGTAAATACATCCACACACAGACACTCCAGCATCAGCACGTGGCACGAGCACGTGAGTGGGGCTACTCACGTGCACTTTTTTTAATGATATGAAGACACGAAAAGGACTGATGGTCTTTGAGATATTTTATCATTTATATAACTATTTGCTGAATGATTGGCTGAGCTGGGTAAAGCTTTTTTTTTGCGTTAAACATTTCCTGCTCACAGTGTGCTGCTCTTGTTATGTTCAGCTGCCACCTGGTTATCTTAACAAAAATACATACAGGGGGCCTGTTAGGATAAATTATATTACAGGTAACGGACATCTCACTTAAACCAAGAGAGTATAAGCTCTGTCCAAAAGAACTACAACAAATCAGGAACCCTCTCCTTGCCAGAGTTTACAGAATTATAACCAAAATACACACACATGAATCTTTAAGTATCCATTCAAGCCTGAATCTTTAACCCTTGTCAGGTGGACATATTCACGGATTATTCTGTGACTTTAAATAAACTAAAGGGCACATGTTAACAACAACAATATGTAATAGCTCCTTTTCTTTTATTATAATTCCATCTTTTGAACTCCAGCCACAAACATTCTGCATATTGAATTTTGTTTATTTGAAGCTACAAAAAGAGGTCTTTTTTTTTAAAAAGACTAGATTTTCAGAAAGTAAATGGTACCCAAAAACATGTGACATCTACATATGTAAATAAAAGTCGTCATGTTATTGGCAGCTCTGAGTTACTTCTTATTGAAAGATGAGTGATGTACAGTATGTATAGAGGTGAAGTATTGAGGTGTAATGAGTGTAGTACTTACTCCCACTCCTTGCGCCGGGCTTGTGGTGTGCTATGGATCTTATGAGCTTGGTGTGCTTTGACAATGTCCCTCTGCTCGATCAGGCCCCCCCGCCGCCTCTTGATCACATTGGGGCTGACTGCCAGGTCTCCGTCCACCCCCAGCATCCCGGGCCCGGCATCGAACGCCGAGGCCACGTCCAGAGACAGGCCCAGGCGGTTGGGGGGCACGAGGGGAGCACCGCCAGGCGTGTGTGAGAGACACAGGGTGTCGTAGCTGGTGGACAGGCTCTGGGGCTCCAGGAGGGCCTGGGCCTCGGAGTACAAGCCCCCCCCCCCCAGCCAGGGCTGAGCGGTGTTTCTGCCAGCCCTCACAGTCCGTCGGGAACGGGCGCAGCACGTCGTGGACTGAGCTGTTGCTACCACACATCTCCCCCATACTCGGATCCAGACTGATCGAAGGACACCCTGCCCCCCCAGGGGGTCTAGGTTGTCCCAAAGCATTGTGGTCATCTGTCAGAGACTGCGAGCTGACCGAACAGGAGCCCAGTTCCAGCATGGTGGGAAGGCTGCCCAGGGTCTCAGCATACTGCTGCGGAGAGGAAAAGGAGCAGGAATTAGATGAGGAACAACAGAAGAAGATAATATGCACACAAAGACATATTGACACTCGTTCACTGACAGCCCAGACTCACAAACAGAGGAGCTGCCCGCATCAGACACTCCAGATTCAGCTGGATTATCAGGATTTAACACAAGGCCGTGCAAGCAGTGAGGAGATGCAGCCTCTTTCTGACACCAAAACTAAAAACAAGTCTACACGAATGAACAAACAATCAAGGCATAAATACAAAATAGCTGAGGCTGTGTAGACCCGGGATAAAAACAAACAGAAAAGCAATTACAACATTTAAAAAGGTTCATTTGTCCCGATCACACTGCGGTAGACATGGAACGTGCTCGCTGCTTGAGACATCTTTCCATCATGATCACCATAAAAAGCAGACAGACATGTTTACAGCAGCCTTGTGTCACATCCAAAGAACATATTTGATGTAACCACAACAACACTCCAAACACATGCAGAAACAGTCTGCAGGAACCAGGAACCATGGAACCAGTCAAAACCCTGAGGAAGTCCTCAGTGTAACCAAAATGTGTTCTGCTAACTGCTGTGAGCTCTCCCTGTACTCGCTCAATTTCAAACCTCAGCAGTCCTCTGAGCATTAGAACCAATTAGATAAGCTTCTACACAGCCCCTTAAATCAATTAATCATATGATGGCTCCGTTTGGAAGAGAACCAATAGACACATGATACATTTCATTTTCAAAAGTGCGGCCAAAAAAATGTTGAGTGATGCTGCTGCATTTTAGTTAGCTGAACGATAGCTTTCTGGTTTTACAGCCCCCCTGAGAAGTAACGTTCTAAATAATGTGGCTTATGGAGGAGGGACAGCAGAGATGCACAGTGCACGAGGCTGAGTCAGTGCAGGGTTTGGGCCAGCAAGCAGTTTTTCCTAAGAGATCTGAATCCATGAGCTATAAGTCAGTTGTGTGTACACTGAAGAAAAAAGTTTGACTTTGAAAGGAAGAATGGCACCAATTTTAATAAACAAATTTAGAAAGGAATGGACACATAAATAGCAAAGTTGGCTCATGCCATTTCAAAATGTTGAATCAGTCGGATGATAACTGAATCTAAATCAATTCATGATTTTTGGAAAAATGTAATCCCTCAGAATTTTAAAATGATCTTTTAAATTTCATGCTTATGGATTATTTGTGGGCTTGAATTGCACATGCTTCTTTTAATTTTTAAATATCCTCTGTGTAAATTAAATTCACTTGCATAGCCCAATTTAATTAGCCTGCTAAAAAACTTTAAACAGACAATATAAACTCTACATTTTTAGAGTTGAGAGTATTGGTTGCTGCTGATTTTTATCAAAGCTTCTCGATTTGGACATGAAAAAATATATCTATACATTATTTAAAAAATGTAGGTTTGAATTAAACATTGACAACATGTCTGTCACACAATTACAGATTTCCCATATGTGATCAGGGCTGATTAGAATAGCTTTGTCCCTAATTTGACTTGGGAATAGTCTGCTCTTGCTATGAACCCTGGAGCTATTATGTCGAACGAATGAAGCAAAAATCACTGAGACCCGAGCAGTTTTGTTGTATGAAGATCACTGTTGCACCTTTTACTATAATTGTATAATTCCATTAAATAAATAACATGAGAAACTTTATTGGAATAGTTATAGAGGCTATGGTGGGACATGTCCTTTCCTCTCAATGAAAAGCATTTGAAATAAATTGACTCCACTTGAGCACACCACTGATTGCTTTACCTTAACACAGATCAAAAGATTGTAAATCACTTTTGAAGCCAATTTTTACAGCTTCTCTTTAAAAAGCTAAACGCAAGCAATCAGTGGGGTTACTATTTTTCTAACTGGCTGTGCTCATTACATTTGACACCTTAATCTACCTGCTCTCAGAGGGGTTAATGAAACAGCATGCAGGATAATGACAAAGCAGGAGCAATGGGTCTAAAGTAACGGGCTCAATCCCAAATTGGCTGAAAAGGTGGACGATGATGAAGATGCCAACAGAAAACAACAGGTGCTACACTTCTAGATTCCCTCTCCTACTCAGGTTAAATGAATAGGAAATATGTCCATAAATGCATGCATCAATACACAGTGAGTTAGTCCCGTCCGTTTCCTATTATAAGGTTCCTGGCAGGTGAAGATCTATCTGAAAAATTGCAGGAGGACTCTCATTGATCTGGTCCTGAGGGAATCCATTTGCAAGTTCTGCTCTCAGACTAGCTTAATGGGCCTGCCAACACAATTCTATGATTTAGATGTTTGGACTCTGAAAGATGAATCCAAGTATGAAACTCTGGAAAAGCACCTGTGTCGCAAACATAAGAACTCCCCAACAGACAAAAACAATCGATGGAGACGAGAAATTTTCAATATATATATATATATATATACATAATAAGATGTCTAATAAAGAGATTAAGATAAAAGCTTGAAAAGATGGAAACTCATTAATACTATACAATACAACATAAAAGAGATAGATCACTATAAGAGTTTCATAAAAAAGTTTGGTTGAATGACTATTTTATGCATTCTTCTCTTCACAAATGTATCCAATAACATCATGGGCACTCACACTGTGTTGAGTATGATCATTGACCATCTGCTGGTGTGATGGCCACACTGAGATAAGGAGGGAAGATTAGGTAAGGCGAGGTAAACTTTATCATCCCCAGGGGCAATTCTCTGTGCAGTAGTCAGTTACTTAAAGCACAGAGATCATGATATTCCCCAAATATCCTCCGTATTCTAACAGTCCACCAGGCAAACTACCTCAGGCAGTTCAGTGAGGCGGTGAAAATAAAGACAAATGAAAATATAAGTCTGTTTGTCTTCCATCTGGGCAGAAAATATCTACAAGCAGACAGGAGCCGTCGAGTCGGGTGCAGGGGGGGGGGGGGGCTGTCACCTATGAAGACCAATGCAAGAACCCTCAACTATTCTTTAAGGCTATGTGTTTGTTCCTTTTATTATTCATTTTAAAATGTCGTCAACAAATAGATAAATATTATTTTACGTCAACAGTTGGATTAAACATCACATCTAAAAAGTGTATGAATACTGCTATACTGCTGTTTAGCCTTGCTATAAAAAAAGGAATGAAACAGAAATCCTTTCCACAATATTCCATTTCACTAAAGAACATTTTAGATCTGACTTTTTGGATCTGTTAAAATCCGTTTTAACTGCTCTGCCGATCTAAGATGGCTGGAGATGATAAGAAATAAGAAAAACACAAATGATGACGAGTCATTTGTGTGGTTATGCAAAAATGCATTCTAAAAAGAATTCATATCCGAGTCAGTGCTTTTATGGGACCACTTTCAAGACCTTTAGCACACACCATCAACCATAGAAAAAATAAAAACCATAACCATAAAGCTTTAAAAGCTACCTAGAATCCACAGACTCCTGCTCAGCCACCTCCCTCCTCTCTCTCGGTTGATTCTCCTCATAGCCCAGAGGGCTGACTGTGTTTTTCCTAATTCTCCTCATTAGCTTTGAAGAGGCTGGATGTTGATTAGCCTCAGTCACTTCTGAGCTTTCCCGGCCCATTATCTGAAGGTTCTCATAAACATTTAACACACGGCCTTTTGGTGACTTCAGCCACTTCCAGGATTCGATACGAGGAGGCAGAGAAAGTCTTTGTTCTCCAAAACTCAGTCGAGTGACTGCAGGAGCCAAACTGCTTTTCATGGTTTTAGCTGGACAGCCAGGTGTTTGCAAAGTTGATAATGAGGAGTGAAGGAGAGGCAGAGGCAGGCGGAGGGCCTCCTTGCACCTGCTGCCCTTAACAGCCCTCACCACTGCCTAATTGCACATCATCCTTCAACCAAGATGTCAACCTGGTGTGTGGCCAAACATGTGTCAGGAGGCGTTATGTCACCTGGAACTAATGGATAATGTGTTTGAAGGAAAGTCAGATGTGAAAATTGAGCCGGATCAAAATAACCATCTTATTTGGAGTAAATTACAAAGAGCTCCAGCTGCACTGTAAGAATCCAAAGGAGACACAACTCACAGCAAAGAGCTGATAACTCGCTGTCGGTTAAAAAAGTGTAGGCGAATGATGACTAAAAGGCTTGTATCCTTTTGTTCAAACAATTTATGTGTGCTTTCTCCTTTCATGGGACAAAAATGAAAAATAAAAACAGTTCCAAAATGTCAGAATAAAACTGAAAAGTTCATCCACAGAATCTTTTTCAAGTGTCTCTGTTTGAGTCTGTTGGTACAAATGGACTATGCCATCACCGGAGTCAATCACGATACAATGAGAATAACAGTCTGTGCACACATGACTCAACAGAAACAATCATTTTTAGTCATACGGTGCTCGTCATTCTGCTTTGTGTGCTTTGTTCAATGAGAGGAACAAAGACAAGTTGGACTAAAGAGCCCATCAAAGAGCAACGGTGATTCATGCTGTAGTAGTTTAGCCACATACAGCAGGCTAAATATTTCTGTGGCTCACTAATGCTGAGCAGTTACTCACTGGGAAATACAGTCGCAGCCTATTTCTGCTCTGTGTTACAGAGAGAAGCAGGCCGGGCCCGTATCTACATATGAAATTTATAGCTTTCAATAACACTCTGTGGTGAGCTTTAATAAGCACAGAGACGCAGTAAAATGTGCAAAGTGTGACAGTCCAAATATATCTTTCCAAACTTCTGGCCACATGCAACCCATACATTTTAAGTGTTGTTATTAGGGATACGATTAAATAATGACGGTTGTAAAAATAAAATGAGTGAACCAGCACAATTTTCCCACAACCACTCACTAGCAGACGTCCATTCCACCCACAGAAACATCCCAACACATTCCCCGTTGTCTCGCATCTATCTCGAAACTATTAAATGTATTCATGCTAGATACTTTTTCTTCACAGCCAACTTTATTCAGACAATTCTTTAAAATTGCCTTTGTCATTAAGATTTCCATCTCTTTGTTCCTTCTTTTTATTTGTAACTAACATGCTAAATGCATATTTTTGTTGCTTTGCATTTGAGTCCATGACTTTATGTCATTTTGCACAGCCAGTGCCTCGTACTTTTCAGTCAGGTTTCCGTTTTGAGTCACTGCTCTGTGCAGGACACGGTGCGTACCCTGCACTCATTTACTGCATCCATTTAGTGTCAGACTTTTATTCCACGATACTCTGCTGTATTTTGTCACTTTGATATCATTCCCCAACAATAAAAACCCCTTTCCCCTCCAGCATTCATTAAATTTTCATGCCGGCATTATATAAGTATTATGACATAAACACGGAGCGGCTCGGAGTTTGGAATAGATCAAAGCATCTGACAGTATGTATACAGCTTAACTCTTTCTGTGGAGCTAGTTCAGCTTTACATCTGAGGGTGTTTCTATGGTGGGGAACAAACTGGCCTCTGTAATGACAGCATCATAAATGATAAACACAACCAAAACAAACAGCACACAGTTGCTGAGGCAGCCTCTTGTCATTCTTCCTCTCTTACAGTTGTCAGACAATTCAACCCGACAGCACACTGTAACCTCAATGATCAACCATCAATAGAGACGTTGTGCTGTTCAAAACCTGAACTATGGGATAGAATTGATCAAGTTTCCTAGTACACGATGGTTGCTACGTATTAACATTTAATAAAGTTTAAATTATGTCTAGACAATTTGTCAACTGCTGGGCTTCACAAAAATAAAATCCACATTTCCTTGGTAATTGTGGCAACAAAATGATCATGTCATACCACTGTGTTGCTGTGGGACTGTTCTCATTCTGCATGACAAGTGTACAGAGCCATTTAACAGCAAGATGGCTGCCAGTCTGACTCCAGCTGCATCATATTTTACTACTTGTGGCCGACATTGGGGCTTGTCATAATTGACTGAGCATTACTTTGTCAGCATGTTTGTATGTGCAGAGAAGGATGCCTCCCACCTTACGGTTCACTGTGAACATGACTGTATATGGTAAATGATAAGAAAGGATAAACACTGTGTTATAATTTAGCAAGCAAACGATGTGTTTGTGCAGCAGGATTCCTCATTGACTGTTTAACAACAACAGCATAATGGAGGAGAACTTTGAAATAATAGTAGGCTTACTACACAACTCTAAAAGTTGTGGTCCACAACTTTAATCCTTTCACTTAACAAATTACACCTATTTTTATACTAAACAAGAGCACCCAGAGGCAGATCACTCATCTAAGGTGGAATAAAAGGTTTTTGAGTTCAAATCTTGCTCCCCTCTGAGGATGTATGCAAATTGCTTACTTTACTGAATAGAGCTGCTAAGAAAAACAGAAAGACAAACTACATAACCCTCTTTGCTACTCCCAAATGTACTTAAAACATTGTAAGGCTTTCATTTAGTGTTGTACGGTTCATCACTTGTGTGTACATTGCGTTATGAAAGATATCACATGTTGCTGTGTGCATTCAGTTGTCTAAAGGAAAAAATCTAGCAATAAGGCCACCATCATTAACATCTTTGCAAAATACAGAGCCATTAAAAAGCAAAGCATATACGTTTTCACCCAACTGGGACAAGCAGCAGTGAGAAACTTTAGCATTCATTGCTAAGATGGAGTGTCCAGTTTGGTCAGCTTAGTGAATCACTACCCAACATTCTGTGTTAGGGAGATAGTAACGTTTCACTGAACGGCTAAACGAATGAGATGTTTTGCAAATTCTCAATTGATCTTTCATGACATCTGAGTGACAAACCACATGAGCTCATAGCTGAGACCAAGTCTGAAGACCACACAGTTAAGTCCCAGCTTTCTGAGGCACTAAATGGTGCCTACACTCAGCAGCCTTTTGACCAACTAAAGACCAAAAATAAACCTTAGACAACAGTGTTACAGCATCTTTGAACTTTTTGTAACATAACTGACCATGTTAATAATTTTAATATTTCATTGACAATAACAATTGTTTAGAAACCTGGATTCTTAACTTAATGAATTAGCTAAAATCATCATTTTTCCTCAATATTTGGTATTACTGAAATTTCGTTATAGATCTAAGAAAGACCTTTTGATAGCAAGAGCATCAAATACAACTAGTTAAAAATGTAAATATTGCCACGGTCCTCAAAGACAAGCCTGTGCTATGCAGGGCTGTAGAGGATGTGATTAATCATTTTAGAAAATAATCGATAATAGCTTTCAGCTGGCCACAATAACATACATCAAGTTCTATTTAAAAATGCATTCAAGAGATGTGCTCAGGGTTAGTTTTCAGCTGAATAGAGGCACTCATTTATACAACATAGAATCCAATTTACACCCCTGCCAAGGAGATTGGTGTTATTTAGTCTGGCCTATGAGAGCACTCTGCAAGAACAGATTAATAAAACAGGAAGTAAAGACAGTGGGGGTGGTAAGTGGCGAGTGTTAATAAGATTAAATAATTAACAAGACAATCCTGAAAAGGATAATTGATCGGAGTCAAAGACAATCATTTGATTAATTCTAGCACAGGCACATCACCATTCTTATTGAACTTCTGCGCAGAAACTGATGAATGACTATAATTTTAGGGCCCCAACTCTCAAAAAATGAGGTATGGGAAGATGTAATGAAGTCATGTGGCAATGCGGCGTTTGCCTCCAGCAGCTTGTCATCTAAAACACAGGCTCTGATTATTCCTACTACCTCCTCCTTTATTGTTAAAACTCCCACCAGCTGAGAAAATAGATTGATTGGACGCTCAGATTTAATTTCCAATGTCAGTACATAACCACAGGTCTAAATGAGGGTTTATTTTTAAGATGACAAACTGTATTTTCTAATGTACCTACGTCTTAAGTGTGCGTGGTTAAAAATCAAAGAAAAGTAACTACAGACAGCATCACTGAAAAATGAACAATGCCAGCAAATGGACCAATTTTAGCACCTAAAATCCCAACTTCTAAGGCACTCCTTTCTTCTTTATTCTCTGCAATAAATGTCTTTAATTAATTCCTCCCTCTTTGGTGTGGTGGTAGCGGCTCTCCCTTGGTTTTGAAGCTTAAGTGATTTCTTTCCTCACATTGGAAATACAGTCATTATCTAATCTAGGTCCACTTAATAATTAGCAGCCTCTGACTAAAGCCCACTTCCAGCAGGCTTTCATGCGAACACCTGCCATGCCAATCTGAGCAGCTCTAAGTCGATATAAAGACTTAATAAAAGCAACTGTAATTTGTATGACTCTGCCAAGGACTTGGATGATGTTTTTGGGAATGATCATGCATGAAAGGAACGAGTTTATATGAAGCATATTTTAAACTGTCAGCCTAAAAAGAACTGAAAAACCTCCATGCATGGATATTTAACTTAGAAAAAGTGAACAGCTGTTTGTTGTACTGTAGTAAAAGTAAATCTTCTGTGAGGAAAACTGTTGATTTTTTCCTTCTGTTCCTTCAAATCTTAACATCTTACATGTATCATTAAAGACCATTTCATGGATGTCTGCATCCTGCCTCTGGAAAACGTCCAGACAAATTCTGCCCCCCCAAAAAACGGCATGAAGTTGCTGACCAAGCTCTACAGAAAAGCAAAACTGCAGATCGTTCCCACCAAACAGCTTTTGCATGGTAAACGCCGGGTTGCTTACCTATAAAGAGCGGTCTCCTTTCCATTTCGTTCTCCTCTCCATTGGAAATGAAAACAGCAGAAGCGATCCTCCGTGCTTCTACCCCTGCCAGCCCAGTTGAGACGGAGGCAGGAAGAAGGAGGGGGAGAGGGGGCTGTGACAGTTTATTGCCATAAGCAGTCGAAGGAATCACAGGAGTTGTTGGTTACAGCACCTTTAACTGAATATACTCGGTATAGAAATAAAGACTATACAACAAATCTGTCCTGACTTAAATAACATGTCTAAGCATTTGCTCGGTTTCCTGGATATAAGAAGAAGCCTGGAGCTCCTTAACGTTACAGGTAACCTACTTGTTGCCTTTTGCATGAGTTAACAAGCAGCAATAAGCTGGAAACAGGAATCTGCCTTCATAACGGGTCGCTGCACCGCGGGTTGGGTGTCTATTTCTGACTAACGTGTGGACACTGAAAGTACGAGCTGTCATACAACTCTTTCACCCGTCCAGCGACGTGCACATTTTCTCTTTTTTACCACACAGACTCATAAAGACTATCTAACTATCTGTAACATAAAAAAAGGAAAAAAGGTTATAAATTAATTGCAATCGTGGATAATAAGCTTAAGTAATAGTGGAAAGGATTTCAGTCTGACGCCATGCAATGGGATTTATTTTGACGTAGTACATGTCCATGCCACAAAGGGGCAGTAAATGCAAATAAACCAAAAGTTGATTTGCTGAAATGGTTTCTGCTTTGTCTTTAACTGGCAAGAAGGTAAGATATATCTGCAACTGTATCTGAATTAATTCTGCTCTTTAATTTAACTGTAAACGTTTGAGACTTATAGATCAATTGTTGCCCTTTAACACACCAACAGTGTGGGTGTAAAACATCAGTCTGGGGCCTTGAGTGTAATATAATATAATATAACATAATATAATATAATATAATATAATATAATATAATATAATATAATATAATATAATATAATATAATATAATATAATATAATATAATATAATATAATATAATATAATATATGCGGTGAGATAACACAGATAAAATATTTATTTATTTATTTATTTATTTATTTATTTATTTATTTATTTAT
>JABUIW010000200.1:413272-450972 GCA_013363375.1 Menidia beryllina | reverse complement strand
ATTTATTTATTTATTTATTTATTTATTTATTTATTTATTTATTTATTGTACACTCTCAGCTTGCCAGTAGTTGCGGAAGTAAAGGGTTCCTAGTCTTAAATTCTCGCGATATTTCGTTCTTAGTTACCTATCCGTCCTGGATACTCTAGTTTCACCGTTGAGAAACATCAACATAGTAACCCGGGAAAGGCAACCGCAAGGGCGGGTGGACACATTTAATCGAAAGAATCCTTCAGTTACACGGATTTGAGGTTATCGGAATAAACGGTGGAACAATGGGCATATTTCGCGGGAAAAGTTTGTAGTTAAGTTGGTAAAGCCCCTGGCTAACATTTAACTGCTAACATTAGCTGGCTAATGCTAACGTTAGCAAATAGATAGCTTAACGCAACTGAAGGAGAAGTCTAGAGAAGTTGGGATTTTTCTATCATGTGGACATTATCGTGAATGTGGACATCTAGACACGTCGGATCGTTTCCCTAAAGGTATTTGGTAAACCCTATTTAAGTAACTAATACGCTGATTACACGAATTTGTAGCCAGTTAGCGTTAGTATCAACTCTGGAGTTGGTGTCACAGACTATTTCCTGGAACGAAGAGATTTCGACATAAGTTACGCCGGAGTCAGCTGTTCACAATAGTTGCTGATCTTTGTAATTAGCACGGATTGCGTTAGAAAACTCGATATAGATATAGCAACGTTTGGTTTTGTTTAACAGTTATTCATAAAGAGACGACTGTGCTCGAACTGTTTACTGTTGATATTTGCTGATAGACTATGTTGTTTCGTTGCAAGAGTGAGTAAATGCTGGACCCGGCGTTTTTCCTCAATGCCGGTGTTTTATATCCTTATTCATGTGATTTACTAAAAATGAACTGATTTAGTGTTTGAGAAACCGGTGGAGTTCAGATGCCACTGTTTTAAGAAATACCCTTGAACAAATTGGTGAACTAAGTCACAGAATGGAAACGGAACTTGGGGATATAGCATTGTTTTCTTGGGAAGTTTACAGTCCTAGAACACAACAACGATTAGTTTAGAGAGGTTTGCATTCAAATGATTACAGAGGATAAAAAAGTCAGAAATTGGACATTATTTTGTCCTCACTGGCTGTTGGATGGTTTTTGGCACAGCTGAAACAGTTGTGGTTTAAACCATGTTGCTAAAATGTTTTCCTCTGAGCCACTGCTGTTGATCTTTGTCCATCAAGGAAGACTTTATGTACCATTTTGGGTTTTGTAGTTATTAGTAATATGTTAGTTGGAGAGCTACCAGCACTTCCTGAGGAAATTTGTGTGATTAGTTGGCACCCTAGTAAAATGGCATCCTCCTATTATTATGTCTAACCTGACAGGTTTGTTTCCACTTTGATGCGTTTTTACTTTTGATATTAATTTCTCTGTTTTACACCTTTGTTTTGATTGTTCCAGATTTTTAGATTCACGTGCAGAGCATGTCAGTATTAGCCGACGATCACATATGACGATGGTTTTGTCTTATCTGACAGTTAGCTGGTTTCTTAGAAAACAGGTGTTTTTTCGGGGGTTTTCTTAAAAGAGTGTTATACTTTTTCTGTTATATATCTTTTTTTTTTACACTATAAGTCCTTGTATAACTAGAATTTACAGAAGCTATGTAAGCACACCATTGGTCAGAGTTGATCTCTTCTGCTAGACATGTTTGATTTTCTTCTGTTTGGAATCGCGTCATTTGAAAAGAGTGCGGGTGGCGTTAAGCTGTTTTATTTTCAGTTCATTGTGTCTCTGCTCAAACAAAGCGTGTGCACTGAGATTAATCAGTGTGTTGTCACATGGATATGGTAAAAGCTCTTCAAGGGGGAAAACTGGACTTTCATTTTTTTTTGCTTTCAACCTCATGACTGCTGTTTGATTGTGAATAAAAGGCTTGCCCGCTGGAAAAAAGACTTTCCATCATTCAGGCTCTTTAAATGTGAACACAATCTCTCTTAGAAATTTAGATGAACTTGGTTAAAGGCCTTTTTCTGGAATTGATTACACTTTCATGATTTCTTTTAAAGCTGATCTTGATGGGAACAGTTGGGTGAGACATGTGATTCAGGGGACTACTAGAGTTTAAAGTAAAGATAACTTTGCTGATGCTGACGGATGCCTCGCAGAGGAATGTGTTTCAGTAGAACCTGTTTTAAATGGCATGTTAGTTACATAAACTAGCCAAGAATGTTGTAGGTTTTATCTCATCATGTAGACTTAGATTGACGAAGATGTAAAACACGGAAAGAAGCTCAAGCATTTCCAAACTGTTTCCCCACACATTGCCTCGTCTAAGAAAGCTTGCTGTATTACTGTCCCCTGTATTTCATCCACTGTTTTACTTTTGAGATTTCGTGTTCTCTAAAGTTATGTTGAAAGCATAGGTTGCATTATTTTTCCTTATTCATAGAATGACTGATTTCCCATGTAATTGTTATGCTGTGGTTTGCAGGTGAACGGGAGAGATGAGGAGCAGTAGGAGGACTGAAGCTTCTGTAAAACATCCCTCTGAACTGCTCACTGATCACAGTGTTGGCACCGGTGAGTTTTAAAGAAAAACTGCCGCTAAGTCTTTAGTGTTATTTTGAAAATCCATTTTTATTCATTTCAATGTTTCCCCCTCTCCATTTTTTGTCAGAACTGACGAGTGCATGGAAAAGTTTATCCCAGTCCAAAGCTGCTGTAAGTACACACACCTTTTTAAAAAAACATATCTGAGGATGTTTCTATTTGACAAAGGCAGTAACTAACAATGTGTAATATCTGTGTGTGTATGATTTTTTTCTGATGGTGGTATTCTGTCTGTGTAGCTGCGGCATATAGAAAACCGTTCAGAAGCTACTCCGGGATCAGGAGTTCTTTTGGATTCCATCATCGACCCCCACAAGAAGAAATCCACCAAGACCGTACAACACAGGGGTGAGTTAAACCAAAATAAAGTTGAATTCTTTTTAAATCATATAATAGATTGACTCATCTCTTTTTTTTTCTCATGATTGCATATTAGCATCTTCATTTGTGCCAGACTGCGGTTGCTTTGGTGACGTACATGTGACACCTTTCTGTCAGATAACATTTCTTTCACTATCGCAGAAGGGCGGAAAGTCGATGACCCTCAAGGGCCTTCCAAAGCCAGGGGGGGGGGGAAGCCAGCAGAGTCCAGCAAAGAGCAGCTCACGCAGCCCACTGAGAAATACCACCCAGGACAGCAATGTCAGGAAGAACGGCAGCGTGGAGTTCAGGGAGCCGCTGGCCTCGTACAGGTGAGCACAACGCATTTCTGAATCACTGTCAGCCACATCTCTCTCAGTACATCACTGGATTTGGGTCAGAGCTCAACCTATTGGAAAGCCATTAGCTGACCCCTCCCCCACCTCATCCATACTTACTTTAAAGCAGCCCTCGGCAGAGCATCAGTTATTGTTCGTCTGATGAGTTGATAATGCAAGAATAGAGAAAACACAGAATTTATGGATAAAGACTTACTTCAGAAGTGGTAAATATGCATTATTTCAGCCAAAATTGATGATGCTGATGGTGGAGTCAGGTAATTGAATATTGAAGCCAATGTATAAAAGAAAAGTTAGACTGGCAGCTTGATGACATAAAAAGGGGTTGGATGTTGTACCAGCAGAACTCGTAAACATATGGTGCGGTCAGTGGGTCATTAAGTTGAAAATGTTGCAAACAAACACAGTTAAAAATTAATACTTTTGATTCAGTGAAATTTAAATATAGCATCCATATTTAATTACTTTTGAGTTAAAGTATTTAGTCTGTTGGACCATTAGGTTGAGACTGTACTGGTGTTTATGATGATTGCTCACAGTGAATCTGTTGCTTGGAATATTTTGAGCAGGCACTGAATATGATATTCCAGTTAAAACCTATATTCAGCTGGAACTGGAAACACTGCATCCCTTTTAAGATTGTTTGATTTTCTGAAGCCTTTAGGCGAAGCAGTCATATCCTCCTGAGACCCAAAGAAAAAAAGTGTCTTCAAATGTCTTTTTTGTTGTGATTTTCCATGTTTTTGGACCTAAAAAAGAACATTACAATTTACATTTTTTTAAAAATATTTTGAATTTTAATCTCATAGCATGTCCACTGTGGAGGACAACAGGACGATTTGCATGGGAAAATAGAACAGGCTTTAGATAATTAAATAATAAAAAAGGAGTTGTCTTGAAAGGGATATTTACCTAAGAACTCTTAGGAAAAAAGTAAAGTTCCCAGCATGCAAACCTGTCACATGGCACATCACTGGAAAGCCCAGGATGTGCTCTACAGAACACTATAGGGCTTGATAGGGTAACTCCAGATACTTAGGGGGGGTACAGGTGGACAAAATGTCCACTATAATGGACATAAATGAATGGGCCGGGTCTCAGGAGGATATGCATCTGTGGTAGTTAGGTAGAAGTGAAGGCTAACCGATCTGAATATTTTAAAATGGTTTTATTTAATGGCAATTAAACTGCGTAACCGGTTTATCAATGAGAGTAAAGTGTCGAGTGCTGAAAAAAGACTGAATCAGGTGTTTGATATTTTGAGGTCTTTTCATGTGGTTTTATTCTTTTCTAGAAACATGTTTAATCTTATTCGTCCGTCTTTTTGGTTGCTGTGCCCATTGTACAGCGTGTTCCCTTAATGCCACCTGTAGATAAAACTTTCAAATCTTTATTTCAGGATTATCATATTTTCCATAATATGCACAACAATAGATAGAAATAGAGAGATTCTTTCAGTAGCCTGTGACCACCCTGTTGTGTGTTCCTCTGGGAATTCACTAAGCAGTAAACTAAGAGTAAATCTTGATCATCTTCTTGATCCCATGTAATCTGGTTTGTTTCCAGAGAGGCCACCCCTCCACCACATCGCAGCTCTCAGCTGGAAGCCTACAATCTGCAATCTGTGCCAGGGTCTTCATACCCATCCTCTTCGCCTCAGTCAGAGATTCTGCTCAGCCGCGTGGTCTATGAGAGGGACGACAGGGACAAACAGACAGACCGGGATCTGGACAGCACACAGTCCTCTGCTGTGGGCAGCACAGAGGTGCGCTACCTCAATGACCAGCCGGCCTTGGATGTCTTAAAGACTGAGGATAAAACCCTGAAAGCACAACTCGGTATGGATAGCCAAGAGTCATGTCCACATGGAGCTCCCACCCCGGGCTCCTCACACCAACGGGACAGTACCCCCTCCAGCAGCCCTGGCTCAGCCTCCCAGCGGTTAGAGAACCTAAGGCGGCATCAACCGGACAATAAATTGGAGAAGCTTAAAGAGCGCATTCGAAGGCAGAGACAACATTTGGAGGAGTCTGCAGAGAGAGATAAGCTTCAGGGTCACCAGGAACAACCCATAGTGGCATCTGCTGAGAGTAGAAATGTTGCTTCCAGCAGCATGCCATCGGCTAAAGTCCGCAAAGTAACGGCTGCACCCCCTGCCCGCATGTACAAAGGTATTCAGACTCACTTTTAGTTTTTAGACTTTCATTTTTTAGGTATGTATTGATGTATTTAAATATCTATAAAGACAGCTTGATGCTCAGATTTGGAATGCATTGTTGGAAAAGGGATGCTACAGCTCACACATCTGCCCTTCTGTCCACAGGTTTCAGTAGTACTGAGATAAAAATCCGAACTCCTGATGGGAAAGTTTGGAAGGAGGAGGACTTCCATAACTTTAGTAGGGAAATCTACAAAGACCTGTCACGCCAGTTTGCCGGTAAAAAAATAACAAAAAACAAACTTTTCTTTACATTTGTTGGATTTTTTTGTCAAGACTTTGACCGCTGTGACTATGTGGTTTCGATAGAGTTTTAGTTTTATTGGTTTAAGATCTCTAAGAGGGTGATTTGACCAAACTCGCTGCATATTTGCCCCTCTGTGTGTAGAGAGTTCCAGATCCAAGCATCACGAGCAGAGAGAACTGAGAGCAGAGAGGGCCAAAGAAAGGAGGCCATCCAAACCAGTCAGGAAGGTCCACAGAGCTGCCCCTGCCTCTGACCCAAATTCAAAACCAGGTATGATAATCCTCTTTAATGTGTTAGTGCCAGCCCACCCTTTGATTTATGTGTGATGACATATTGGCGAGAGCTGTGATGGATCAGAGCACATTTTGCTCGGACAAAAAAACACTGTTTTCATATTCTTATCTCTTCCCTTTAATGTCAGTTACTTGGTTGCTGTCACATCTCCGTCATTTGACTAATGCTTTGCAGTTTGTCTATCTCATGCAGAGCTGACTGTGTTTGCATGCAATCTAATGATCAGATAATCCAAACACAAATGATTTCATTTGAATGCCGATGAGTTCATACTACCGGTATATGATGGGCATTTTACTCTTCAGATTACACTGCGTAGTCCACTTTCAACCTTCTCTAAGTTGCCTCATATCAGCCTTGCGTGCA
The DNA here is from genome assembly GCA_013363375.1 of Menidia beryllina. Lineage (NCBI taxonomy): Eukaryota > Metazoa > Chordata > Actinopteri > Atheriniformes > Atherinopsidae > Menidia > Menidia beryllina. The sequence goes on along the minus strand of JABUIW010000200.1, from coordinate 444,545 downwards.
CTTGAGCGCATAAGCCAGAGATGTTGCCTGCTGCTGCTGCGGTGTTAAGATGCTAATCCCCAAAGAAATGTCCAGCATGTGTGACATGCAGTCTGTGACTCAGCAGTAACATGCAGACAGGAGAATTGTAGCCTTTCTCTCCTGGGACCACGCCGCAGTGCGATTTAAGTCATTTAAGAAAATTCCCCATTTGTCACAGCAATGGGCTCCTTCAAAATCAAACTTGAAGCCATTTTTGGAAACTTTTTTTTTTAAGGAAGTTTTTTTTTGCTGTTTTGAAACTGCAACTCTTTTTTCTAACTACTCAGTTCTTCTGTTGACCAGACAAAAATACCAGAGAATGGAATGGTATTAGTAAAGCCTAAGCTGGTATATTCTGATAGCTGACTGTTTGCCGTGTCTCTCCTGTTCCTGCCATAATTCCGTGTGTCCCCGTGACTTCTTGTCGTTCTTCAAATTTGTGTGTTGTCTCTCAAGTGTGGCTAGGTTCCGTTTCATCTTGGCACAGTGCTATAAATACCACTCTGAAATCTGTGGGCAGGTTGACTTGGCTTAGCATCAACAGCTGCTTGGTTTGTTGATGTGCAACTTGAATACCAGGAACTGCTCTTCCCTTGAATTTACTCAGAAAGAACCCTGCTCTGCAGATGGTTTCACAACAATAGACATTACGTTTGTGTTGAAAAATATGCCAAAACACTCCTCTGAATAATAATACAGACAAAGGGAAACAGATACCTTTAAAAGCTTGATTAGACTGAAAATACTGGTACTGCTGCTGTTTTGCCGTGTCATTCCACTCCATTACCAGTTCTCTAAGTGACTTTTAGAGTCATCTTGCAACCCCTTTCTCAGCTGAACGTTTGATTTACATGAGTTAAGTTTGTTCAATTATTCTTTTCAGTGTCAGCGTTTTAAGTTCAACTTTGTTCCTTTTGCAGCAATTAGCCCAGCATCATGGCGGGAGGGCCAGAAGCTGGTCAAGATGGTCCTGGGTCCAGCTCAGAAGCCCCGCAGGGAGGAGCACAGTTCCTGTTCAAACGACAGACGGAGTCAGACAGGTGGGAGTCAGGAGTCCGAACACTTAGCCGTCCACACACACCGTTACAACATGTTCTGTCACCAGACACCGCAATAAATGGGTAGAAGGAAGATATGATTTCATCAGAGGAGGGATTACGGTTGAAACCAGTAGATTTTCAAACATACAGATAAGTTAAGCTCAATGTGGAAAAGATCATCTTTGCATGATTCCACATTCATGACATTATTTCCCATAAAGCTTTTACGTTGCGTTGATGGTCTTGTGAAAGCGATCAGAATCTTTCTATCACTTTTTATCTTGCATTTCCAGCAGCTCCTGGGTTCTTTTATATGATCATTTTCAGTTCCACAGAATAAGTAATAATCCAGTTAAATTATGCTTATTATGCAGATTTTAGTAGCATTATTTACATTTAGATACATTTCCGATAAACTATTACAGCTTAGTGTCCACAACATTCTGTGAATGATGCGCTGCTGCTTTACAGTGCATGTGCTAGGCTCCAGCAAACAGAGGGGGGGTTCAAAAAGTTGATAAGAAAACCTACGTTTCCTCTTTGTACTTGTAAACTTTTCAGTAATGTAGGGAGAAGCGATGTGAGCATTAGTTGTTGGCTGAAATGTGCTAGGTAATTCTGGATGTAAACTTTCTTAAATTAATTTATATGCATCATTTTAGGTAATATCTGTATTCACTAGAAAAGCAGTCGGAGGAATATTAAGGTGTATTGTTAATCAACAATCTGTTCTTGTCACAGATTTCTGTTCCTGTGTTTTAAACAAAGCAATTGTATTGTTTTAGACAATTTACCCACGTTATTATGACCGAGATACAGACCTAGGATCTGTTTTCTGAGATCTTATTTGAAGTTTGGTTTGGGCTTGCTTAGAGCTCGCTCTGTGATACGCTGTGGGTTTCTCAGGTAGTGCAATGAATCTAAAGAATAGTCTGCTTGATATTTCCTCTTATCTGCGTAAATATTAACGATATGGATGACTGCAAGGAATAGAGAATGACTGGCTTTTCTGGTTGGATGCACAGAGACTGCCCCAAGCGCACAGAGCATATACCATGGGAAGTGGCTAGGACAGGCCAGGAAAGATGATGAGTCTCTCTACTGACATGTTCTCACAAATGATCTGGATTAGATGCTACATGGGACTCTTTGTCTTGGCCCAGATTTGAGATGCGATGGCAAACTCTATTCCCCCGTCTTGGTCATTCTGATTATTCTGAGTGTACTTCAACGTTTAATTTCCCCCTGGGATACATAGAGTATTTTTTAATTTAATTACCGTAAGCATTGAATATTTGTTATAATTCTATTTCTAATGTAGTCTTTTGTTAAATACGTTTTTTGCCGCTGTGGAAAAAAATAATTGAATTTTTAATTATATAAATTTCCATACATTCAAAAAAATGGTATGTTTATGATATCAAATGAAAACCTGTTAAATAAACCCCCATGTAGGCGTAAGTGCTTCACAGCTAGAGGATTCATGGTATGATGTGGGCTGTTTATTAGTCTGACATTATTTTTTATGTCATAATGACCTTGTTGTGAGTAAACTTAGAAAGACTTGGTGTTGCCCTTTCCTGTCTAACAACCTGCAGTGACTGCGTGGGAAAGGTGTCCTTGGCTGAAACAGCATGAATGTCACTTTTTAACTCTTGGAAAGAAAGGGATGTCATGTTAGGTTAGGTATGAAGCCACACAGAAAATTAACAGTTGCCAGTGTTGAATCAGATAAAGACCGATGCTTTTATCAAACTGACAAGTCAGAAGTGTCAGAACTATCATGTTAAAAAAAGGTATTATGCTTTTCCATTAATTGCGTCTGTAGCTCTAACATCTTTCTTTTTTTTAAACATTCCCCAGCTTCCCGTCATCCACATTCAGAAGCAGACAGACGGTCTCTCCCAAACGGCACAGAGAAGATGCACAGTGGATTTCAGGAGAGAACCAGAAGCCAGCCTGCAACTCCCTCCAAGCCCCCGTCTGCCGCTCAGGATACGACCCCGCTGGGAGTAAACACAGATCTTCTGTCAGCAGACATCCAAGGGATCCTTGAAGACCTACAGCTGGATCTCAAGCCAGCTGAGAAGGAAGAGAGAGCTCGTAAACGGTCCCGTGGTGGCAGCGGTGGTAGGAGAGGGCGGGGGGGCTCGGGTTCTCGAACAAGGGCCCCAGTTTCAGCGTGGGGAGCTACGGTGGCAGCAGGCGGCGTCTCGAGAGGCTGTCGGAGTGCCAGCCCCACAACACGGCGGTCAGAAAGCAGCCACCCGGCTGACAGAGGGCAGAAGAAACGGCACTATGATGCCGACACCGTTCGGCAGTACATCGCACGACAACAAGAGGAGAGAAAGAGGCGGCAGGCTGAGGAGAAAAGGGCGATGAGGGAGGAGGCCGAGAGGAGAAGTCAGAGACTGCAGGAGCTCTACAGGAAGCAGAGAGAAGTTGCTAAGACTGTGATCCCTGGCTTAGAGGCCACGGTGGCACCTGTCCAGAAGCGACTGCAGGAAACCTACAACAAACTGCTCCTGGATGAGGCCGATCTGGAGGAGGAGACTTCACAGACACACGTTGCTCCCTCCATCCAAATGGTAATGGGCCATTCCATTAATATCGTCATATATTAATACTCATTCCATTCTGCAAAATGTTTTACCATATAGTGAGTGGTGATCCTACTATCCTTTTTAGTGAGCAAGAAACTTAAAATTCCAGTTTAAGTTTATCAAGTGTTCTTTCACAGAGACCAATGTACCAGCCATCAGGAGAATCAGACAAAGAGAACAAGAGACAGGAGACTCCACAAAGCCCGTCCAGCAGCGATAAGTCTCTGAACGATCAGCCACCGCCTCCATTATCCAGGTACTCCGATGCTCACACTCTAAAACAAATGTGAATTGTGGAATCACAATCTACAGTTAAGTTCATCAAAAAGTCAAGAGGCCCATTTATCTGGTCCTCTCCCGGAGATGTTTGGGTGATGGTGTGTAGTAGATAGATATAAAGGTCCTCGATGTTTTAAAAGGAAATGTTCTATTGTTTTGTGTGCTCACCAGCAGGCATTAGGAGCATTCTAAAATGTTTAGTTTGATCGTTGTTTAACATTTACTATTTACATTTCTTCCCGTGTTAAGTTTAAACTAAATCACTCATTGTTTGACATATTCTTGCAGGGATGATCTGGATATCAGAGAAATCTCACTGCTTCGTCCGGCTGTTCAACCTCCGACTGGTCCAAGCACCAGCACTGTCCAAGCTCCCTCCAATGAGTATCTATTTTCTCAGCTTTTAAGGCTCGACGCGGCTGTGGCTGCGGGTAAAATGAAGTACGGTGTCCAGACAGCCACATCTCCCTCACACAGGCCACTGTCAAAGATATCCCGCATTGAGGCCCTCAAGGCCAAAGCAACATCTCTGTCCAACCGCATTGAGAGTGAAGCTCGGAAGCTAGCTGGGCAGGGCATGAACTATGGCGACGCCACATCAATGGATGCTGACGCCATTATGGCTCCCAGAACGTCTGCTCTTGATGTGTCTGTTCATGCTACCGAAAATGGCGACATGCCTCAGAGGATCCAGGGCTTTTTCTCACACCCAGATCAGAATTCATACGGTGGAATAGCTTTTCCTGGAGCAGGCGCCTTCCATGACTTTAGAGGAAAGAGAGAAAAGACGCACACCACTCTCACCCAGTCACATATGGTGTCCAGTGACATTAAAGGGCCGGCGCATGAAAAGAAGAGGCTATTCTCTGGCCTGGACACAGAAGGGAACGCAGATAAAGTAGCACTTAAGACAAAAGATTGCACCTTAGAGAATAATGCAGATCCCCTAGACTCAAGTGCTGGTTCCATCAGCGAGGGTCCTCTTTTAAGTGACGGGAGCTTTTCTGAGGAGGGGGTGAGCCCTCCACACCCCTCCCACAGTCACGTGCCTGTACCGGATCGGCTCCAGGCAACAGAGTGCAGCGCGAGTCTTCAGCGGCTGATGGAGTTCCAGAAGGAGGCGGCCAGGTACTCAGCCCTCAGCCCTCCCTTTTTACTGCCTGGCAGCAGCAAAGCACCCTGGGAAGAGCTGAACGAAGGAAGCCCCCTCAGTGTAATCAACATTTACACCAAAAATCTCCATGGTAATGTTAAAGGTACGCTCACAAATGTGCACCTGTTCCTTTTTTATAAATAAAAGTGAGGGAGCACTCAACAGACAAAGGCGTTTGTTTAATAAGTTCATTTGTTCAAATGTTGATACAAGTTTAGTATTTGCAACAACACAACTTGAAAATACCATATGATGTATTTACTGAGTTTATGGTAAATCTGTGATAGAAATATTATAGCTACACAGAAAGCTTCACATGTTTAAACTGCAACAGTGTGGCACACACTTAAAAGTTTAGATTTTTCTCATGCTAACATTTGTGTTTCTTCATCTCATTTTCAGTGGGTGGAGTGAGTGAGAGGAACTCTCCCCCGGCTCATTCTCTGTATTCCGAAAATGGCCCTAAAAGCGCAGAAGTCTATGAAGAAGACTTTGTCTCGTCACATAGCAGCAGAGCAAGCGATCACTTAAAGAGAAGGTCCAATTCACCCAGGTAAGAAAAAGAAAACAAGATCGACATCTACAGAATGACCACTGGGTGGCGTTCATGTCACACAAATAAATGTTTATGCAGCACCTCATATAAAAAAAATTCAGTTTTTAGCCTGAAGACAAATCAGTCAGCATTATTAAGTAGGGTCCGTTTTCTTAGTTTTCTGTTAGATCAAGGTTGCTTTAACATATTTTAAAAGTGATCACATTAGATTATTTAACCATAACAAGCATGTATAAGCAAAAACTTCTATTTTATAATATCATCACTATCATTGCTAACAGTCTCAGTTTGAGGTAGATGGGAGTTTTATGAGTCATATATTTGTTGTTACAAAGGACTATATCATGCTGATTTTTTTGGTTGTTTTTGTGGTTGTCAGCGTAAACGGTCACTTCGAAGAGCTGCTGAGAAGATCTCCTTTTGAAAAAAGTACGAGAGGCATCAATTCGCACTATTCATCTTTTCACTCGCCCAGTCCCTCTCAGCATCGCTCCTCTGGTTCACCGTCTGGCTCCTCACCTCTCTCCAGGCACTCGGCCAGAAAAAGGGGTGAGAAGAACTCATTTTGTGTTGTGCTGTTCTGGTGTGAGAGAGCTGTGAATCAGCATTATTGAAAAGAATATGTTTAAGAACTGTCTGTATGCTGTATTTTTGCAGTTTCAAATCCCAGTGCTGCTCAGTTTAACCCTTCCACATTTCTGCAGGGACAGCTTCAGACCAAAGTGATGCCACTCTAGTGGAGGAGCAGAGGAGCTCTTGCTCCCCTCTTTCAGAAGCCCTATCCTCTGACTCCAGAAGGAGAGGCTCAGACAAAAGCCCTGCCCACACTCGCACCAAAATCCTCCAGTCTAATGATGCCGTAGGAGACGGTTCAGGGCGTTCTCCTCACAGGTAAAAGCTCTGGGTGGGCTGTCACGGTCGAGACCCTTTAAACATTTTTAAACATTTTAAAACAAAAGGAGCTGTCGATTATTTACTGACTGAAAATTGTGGGTAAAATTAGTGAAATGTGGATGAATATCATTTCTAAAAGGTTATATGACCCTGGTAATTCCTTCAGTGTAATACTACTTTCTTGTCAAAGTATTGTATTCTTTTGTATTATAGACTTATTCCCACATATTTATATTTCTGTGTTTTTCTGAGTAGAAAGGTATATATGCTTCACAGTAACATCAAGTAAACCGATCTCACTTCTTCTTACCTTACATTTTTTCCTCTTTTCACTGAAAAATAAATTGGAATTTTTAATTAAGGGTCATCCTATTTCCAGCCACTCAGAAATATCCTCTTGGTAGATGTTATTTACTCCCCATAAGTAAATGTATCTTGGCATGACTAATAGCTAAACTACACAAGGGGCCTCAGTTGAGGCCGCCAGCCTAAACAGACTCGTGGCTTTCTGTTCTGTTGTCGGCCTGAGTGTTTGAGCAGCTGTGTAGACAGTGCCAAGAAACCCATACAAGCTGCAGTTAGACCTAAGTGGAGAGAACACTGGCTATTTTGTTTTAGAGGCCCACCGGGTGGTTTTCGGGTCAGTTAGCTTTACCGCAGCTCGAGATTTCTGCCAGGGCACAAGAGAACGTGTTTTTTTCTTTTAGTCCCAATAAGAAGCAGTGACACTTGAGCCCTGTAATGGTAGTCTGAAGCCCAGGTGGTAGATTCTTTGCATTCTGTGGAGTCTGTGTCCTTCACAGTAGAAGCATTCCATTAAGGCAGAAACCTTTCCTTCTCTTTCACTCTGTCTTACCACAGTTAGAGAGTTAAACATTTAAAAAAACAGTTAAAAATTATTCCTTTTTTTTGTGTTTGTATCAGTCATTAGTTTATTGTTGGTGTCTGTAATAACTGTTTTACACTTTGATATTATTATTTGTGTCAGTTACTGAGTCAGATCATCATCATTATTATGTTACAAGAGAGAAAAATGTCCCACCATTCCTTGTTCTTCATGGAATAAAAGAGCACATTGTGATCTCTCCACACGCCATTCTTGTTTTTTCAAGAATCTTCGAAGAGCACAGAATAGCCATTCATAATCTAGCTCCTCCCTCACAGCAGGGCTGTGCTCAGCGACCTCCAAGGACCAAAGGCCTGATCTCAGGCCTCTGAGAGCAAAACAAATCTGTAGAACATACTGTAGTCTCATTTTTAAGAAACAAGCGTAAAGCACTGCTTTGCACAACAGTTACTTTTCCCAGTTTCCCAGATACCAAGCACATTCTGACATGTATCCAAAATACTGTGTTTACACCTATGAACCTGTTAGTTATATACTTAAATGCTGTTTCAAAGTTTAAACCACTTGTAAGCTGACATTTAAATGTATTTATTTGTGTGTTAATGCAGACCCAGGCTGGCTTCTCCTTCTGGCTCTCCAGGGTCACTTTCTCCTCAAGATGCATTCTCCTCCAGTGATCTTGGAAGGAATGGCTCTCAGAGTGCAAATCACATGAACAAAGGGACCTCTGCGCAAGCTGGTACAGCTTAGGTGTACTTATGGTTTGTCTCCCGCTGCATATGATTAGCATCCTTTTTGCTAATAGCGATGTTGTCTCTGTTGCTCTCTCTTTCTTCTAGGAGAGCTCCAGTATTCGCCTGCTGTCCTGCAGCAGCGCATGGCCGTAGAGCTGCATTATTTGGAGTCCATTGAGGAGTCCATCAAGCAGCTCGGGGACGTGGAGAGACTGATGGATGTGTCCATGGCGCAGCAGGAGAGCGCCTCGTTGGCCCAAATGCTTGAGGTAATGGGCAAAAATGATCTGAGGCTATGATGCATAATTGTCTGTATTTCTAAGATGCTGACATGTTACGAATGTAATTCGTGTTCATTTAAAAACATTTTTTAAGCCTTTTAGCCTATCAAATATAATGAACCTATCCAATACTAATCCACTTTCTTTAATGACTACTTTAATGACTGTGTTGCTTTAAAAAAACTGAGCCTTCTTGTAACCCTTCAGGCCAAGCAGCACCGCCATGAACGTGAACTCTACGAGTTGAAGATCAAGGCTGAAAGAGAAGCTCTTGAGACAAAGCTGCAACTGGAAGAAAACAGACAACGAGTGGCCAGGGTATTACTCAGATGATACATTGATGCTCTGTTTTTTGTACATTTCCATTTACTCACTTTTTTTAATGCAAAGGTGAGGATGTTAATATTGCATAGAGTATAATGTGTATGTATGATTTTTACCCAGGCTCACATAGAACTACAGGAAAGCTTGGCAGCATCTCAAAAAGAGGCTTTGGAAGGCCTCCAGGAATCAACTACTAAGATGATGAGCCAACAGGCTGAGGCAGCACGGCACACAGCGGATGCTGCCCGACACATTAAGGAGGTTAGCAATAACTTCCTGCCGTTCTGCTTGGAAAACAGCTGGTGTCTTAATTGTATTGCTAGAGCTGATTGATTGTTGAGTTACAGTAAAGAAATAACGCTCACTGCAGTGAGAACACGCCTTAGAAGATTCACCAAATCAAACATTTGATCTGTACATTAGATGGCAGAGCTGGCACGCTCCCAGATTGCGGGATCCTTGACTCTCCCTCCTGTTGCCAAGGATTCTGCCATGTTGGACTACCTGGAAGAACGTGGGGAAGATGGAATTGGCTCTTTAAAAGTGGAGGATAAACCACACTCTGACAGGTCCAATATTAACACCTTTTTTCATTTGTTAGCCCAACACTCTTCCTAACTTTATTTGGATGAAAGTTAGAATAATTTAGAACTAGACACTTTGTTTTATGACATATGAGATATAATGCATTCCTAAACATTGTGTTTGCTCCTTTACAACTCTCACAGTGAAATGTCAAGCAGAAGAACCAGATCAGAGGAACCACTGTCTTCACTGAACAGTCTCAGTCATTCTGATTCAGCATCCTTCAAAAAACCAAGCCTCAGGTACCACGCAGCTTTTGGGAGTGAATAGCAAAAAAATAAAGTGAAATAGAGATAGAAAGACTGAATTTAGTCGATTTGTTGTTCGGCAGTGGACCTACTTCAAGTGGCAGCCTCCACAGTTCATCCCTCGTCACGTCAGGGCACAGAGAAAAGACGAAAAGAGAGGCAGAAGAGGGGAAAACGAAGACCAGGAGAACTGAGGACAGGGAAACAGCCCATAGTTCGATTGAGGAGGACATTCCTCAGGCAGCAAATGATTCTATCTGCAGTGAAAGCATCCCCTCTGTAGTGGATGATAAAGGTACCAAAGTATTCCCATTGTACAGTTCAGGAGTCAAATTGGTGTATTTTTACCAGATTTAGGAAATCTTTTATTAGAACTGATATTTTTGTGCTACATTCTACCCCATGTATGTAAATTTAAGCTGAAATTGTCTGTGATCCTTCAGGAGAGACTACATCAGTGGCCACGGAGTATTCGTTTAAGTTTGATGAGTCCATGACAGAAGATGAGATAGAGGAACGCTCTTTCCGTTCTCTGCTCCCTTCTGAGGCGCACCGCCGTGGAACTATGGACATGAAATCCCGCAACCACGAGGAATCAGAGGATGATGGAGCCAATCACAATTTAACGGTGCTTTCAGGGACAGAGACACACAATACTTTTAAGGTAAGAGTCATGCAAACAATTTCCATACATCAGTGGCTGGAACAAGATCATTTTTTATTTTTTGTTATTTTTTTGTACTTAAAATATATTTCTTGGTTTGTTCTCTGCGATGACTTTGCTCTGACTACCCAGTTTTGTGTGTGTACATATATATAGATATATAGTAAGATAGATGTATTTATTTTTTACCATTCCGAACTTATGCTTTGAATATGTTCTTCAGGTTTTGTCTGACCTTAACCTTTTCTCCACTGTGCCCCACAGTCTCACGACACACACATAGCCTTTTCGGGCGGTCAGGACAGCTTTTCCCAGTTCACTATGGACATGGTGCGTCAGTACATGAAGGACGAGGAGGTCAGACTGCAGCACCAGAGCTCTCTGCTCCGTCTCCGCCAGAAAGCGCTTAAGGAGAAGACCAGAACGGAGCTAGCCTGGCTTGAGCTCCAGAAAAAGAGGCTCAGAGACAAAGGCGAGGATGATAAAATGCCACCAATCAGGAAGAAGCAGAGGGGACTTTTGATTAAACTGCAGCAGGAGCAGGTACGCGGGGTCTAAATGGAATTACGGCAACTGTCAGTTTAGCGCCGGGTTTCTGGATTGACCAACATCTTGTAATCTACCAACAATCTCTCTCTCCGTTTCTTTCTTTCCCAGGCTGAGATCAAACGGCTCCAGGAAGCCAACAAAGCAGCAAGAAAAGAGAGGCAGTTGTTGCTGAAACAGCAAGAGGAGATTGAACGGATGAGAAACTCAACGCTCAGACTAAAGGAGAGACTCAAGTGTGCTGAGGGCCAAACTCCTCCTGTAAGTACCGCTTTCACCTTCTTAGAAGAGAGATAAACAGATGCATTGTAATTTGGAACGATTCGAATTGTTGTTCCCTTCGTACATCTGTTAGGAGACTCCAGTGTTTGAGCCTCCGAGGTCTGAGCCAGCGGCTGCAAACCTGAGGCTTCCCGATGAGGTCCGCAGCCCCTCTCCCTCCCCCTCCATTTCTGGAAGCGAGACCAGCAGCATCATGCAGAAGCTGAAGAAAATGCGCTCTCACATGGATGAAAAGTAAAGACATGAAACCATTTTTCCATATGTTTCCATTTCATATATTTTTTGTGGATCGCAAACTTGACGCTTTTTCAGCCTTTACAGGATTTGAATATTTGAAAGAACAATTTAGTTCAGGTGGCCTTAAACAACTGTAAATCTGTAGTAATCTTCTTAATCGTAAATGTTTAGTTCCGGACCAGTGTTTTTCATAGCTTTTCCTGCATCTGTGTCTTCTGATTGTTAATGGCTGGTTTGGAGTTGTAGTCTTGGCGGGCAGCTTTGTCAGGTGATTGTAGAACCTCTTATGACCGGTCAGCTCGAACAAATGTGCTAACTGTTCTGGGCTTTAGGATTTAAAACTTGGATATAAATCACAGGTTAGTGTTCACAAGTGTTTTTTAAAGGGTGTATTAATCTTGATTTATACCAACTGGAGATCGTATGCCGGTGAATTTTTAGATGATCATTTTGAGCAGAAAAATAGATACTGACATCCCCTCCCACACACCTCAATTAGACTTTTGTGCTACTAAAGCCCCTTTTCTGTGGACTAGGATGCTATGTGGGGTTTGCACATTGTGGTAATCATGCCAGAGAGGTTAGGGGTGTAATGTGTCATCACTGACATACAACGATGATGCCACAACTTTAGGAATCTGCACAGTGGTGTAGATCAGTGGGTCAAACCACTTGATTAACTCATCTCTAATACATCTACCCAATTTACATTTCTCAATGATCGTTATCAAGGTTGCCACAAGTAGGTTCATATGTCTACAAAATGAATTTGGGCTTTAACAAATGTATTATTCTGCATATATCCCTGATGTTGTGCGCGTATTCTTGCATGTGTTCCTTTCTTTTTCTCCCCTGCTTTTTCTCCCCTGCATTGATAATTGCTAACAGGACATGGTCATTCATTATCAGTAACACAGCAGCTCAATTTCAATTACTCAATGTAAACCTGGATATGTGTGGGTCAGTGACTTTACTCCATAAGGTACGGTTTCAGTTCAGTTCAGGAAATGTTCCAAGTCGCTCCGCTGCTTCTGTGAGAAACTGATGTTCAATAATTGGCAAACAACTCTTGACTTAAGATGCTGTTTTGTAAGGAAATGGAGGTAGGCTACCGTTGATCGCAGGAACCCAAAAAGCTAAATCGATACACTCGCGTTACAATTTCACTAAATCATTTTTATTTTTGAAATAATGATACTTTCCTAGCAGATGCCTACAGACTGCCCCATTGGGGGCAGTAAATCCACATCTTCTCATATCACTTTCTCCCTTTCTCTCTACTTTTGTTTTCCCTCTGCGTCTTGTGTTTTTTACCTCACTTGTGTGTGTTTGTGTGTGTGTGTTTGTGTGTGTTACGTATGTCTGATTTGTTGCGTACTTGTGTGTTGTAGAAACTGTTCCCCTGTCCACTACTTCTTCTCTGTGTTCACGGCCCACCACTGGGCCTCCCTCAGTGTTTGTCTTCCCAACCTCCACCCTAAATTCCAGCTCTTTATCTACAACCAGTTGGTCAGGTACTGTACTGTGCTCTCTACCTCTGCATCAAGCCCCGCTCAGCCTCCTCTCCACCCCCACCTCGTGCCACTGTTCATCCACTGGCACTGGGGCCTCGTGGGGGTGGAACGGTGAATGAAGAATAATTGGATGTGTGTGTGTTATGGTTTTGTGGTACGTTAAAGAGTTTTTTTTTTTAAACATCCAAGGATGGAGTTTCGTGAAAAAGATATTTAACTGAAAACTGTAAAGGTGCCCCGGGAAAGCTTCCTAGATAAGCATATCCTTTGAGAGCTTCATCTTGAATTCATCATATTTATATTAATTTATTACATCCTTGCATTGCAGGATAAATAGATCATTCAGTTTAACATCAGAACTTCTAAAAGACACTAAAAGAAAGACGACACAAACTAAATTAGATGCAAAAATCTAGTTATAACCAAGGATTATGTTTATTCCTTCCTTTAAACTGGGATTCCTTGTATAATCTCTTAATTAGCTACTCTCCCAGTCTTTATTTCCTCCAACCTGAAATTGTTTGTTAAAAATAGTTTTTAAAATGAATTGACAGCTGATAGTTTTAACTTCTAATTAACTGACTTGTAACACTGTGGCTGATGGCTTGTCAATGTTGCGACATTAAACCACGCTTTGGCATGAAAGTAAAGGATTTTACAGAGAATTGTCCAAAGATAAAGTGGCCTATCTATTTAATGAGCCCAGTAAATCTTAACTTGCTCCCTTATTATGTAACTGTTGCATCGTCTTGTCTAATAAGTACAGATGGTCATTCGCTATAATAGAGTTTGGGAAGGCACTAAAGAACCCCACAGCCTGCTTTGTAAGAATCAAAGCTGTCATCAGTATACATTAGGTCAAGAGAAAAGCCTCTAAATTAGATCAGGGCTAAATAATACTGCACTGTAATGGCGCCCATAGCTGTGGGAGATACCATTTCAAACAGCTATACCTGACTGCACTCTATGTTTATGGATAACTCCAGACATATAGATGTAGAAGTCATACTGTGAGATGGCCTGAAAATACCCAGTCTATTAGCTTTACTGGACAGCGTTCCCCTCAGTGGTTGAGAGTAGCGGTAAGTGGAAGAGGCCCCTTGACCTCACTTACGGAGCAGATTTTCTCCTCTCATTTATTTGACTAAATATCCTGTAACTGCTGAGTATATTTGCTGTGAGTGCGGCTTTGTGTGTGAGTGAGACGTTTGACAAACAACCCTTGGGATTGCATGTACCTGGCATCTTCACTGTCACTTTTTTCTTCCCCACCCCTGCCCCATTGACAATCCTACACTATTTTGTTTGATGAGGACCTGTACATCTCCACATTTGGATGGTTACTTGAAGCATGTCTTGGATTTGTGTTTGCTTCTGTGTGTGTGTGTGTTGAACATAGAATTGAGGTGAGTTTGCATTAATAGCTGGATGGGTTGGTGATTTGGGTCAGCTTGCTTTTTGAAAGATTCCCTTTTTAACCCTTTCTTGTGCTTGGTTTCTGCTTTTTTCTCTCCGTCATCAACTCTTTCCTCTCTTCTTCTGCTCCTTATCCCGCTCCTGATCTCCCCCACCATGATCTCCCTCTCTCTTTTGAAACTTTGTATCCATCTTCTCTTCACCCTTCCTTTCTTTCCCCTTTCGTTGTCCCCATCCGCCTGTGCAGGTTCCTGACCAAGCGGGAGCAGCGGCTGATGCAGCGGCGGCACCATGCTGAGGAGCTGCTGCAGTGGAAGCAGCGCCTGGACCAGGAGGAGGCAGAGGTCCATCAAATGGAGAGGGAGGCCTTGGCTCTGTGGGACCAGAAGAAAAGCCTGGACAAGGCAGCTGAAATATCACTGGGTCAGGGACAGGAGATCTCAGAAATGAGCTCCCACCTCAGTCCCCAGCAGAGGTCTGAGCCCAGAACTGATTGTGAGAAAGGTGAGGCTACAGGATTTTTATACATACATACAGATACATTTATAGGATTTAATTTAAAATATTAGTGTTTTTTCTTGATTCACACAGGACGATTTTGTAGGGAAGTAAATGACGAACACGACCTGAAAAACAGTTTTGATTTTCACTTTACAAATAATGCAGCACACCAAACATAAAAGAACAACCTCCATTCTAGGGGAGCATCTTATTCCTCCTTTTCTCAGCATTAAAACCTTCTCTCTGCTCCATTAAGGAGAGTGGTGCTAATAACGCAGCTAAGTGGTTGAGCCTCATAGCAGAACTGCAGCTCTCTTTTCCCACACTGTCATCAGGGGAGAAAGGAGGGAGCAGGATGAGCGCATTTATATGGAAATTCAAAGTAACTTTTGGGTAACTACAACATCACTGCTTTATGGAGAAAGCTGACCTAATGTCACTGTGTTTCATTTCCAGAGATTGTGAGTGAATGCGACTTTTCCTCGGTGACCCCTGACTCCAGTGTGCATACAGAGGGATCCGGATCTCAGCAGCAGGGAAGTCCGACCTCAGCACAGCCTGCTTCAGTTCCTCTGACCTCAGTCCACACCAGTCCTGCTAATTACACCCAGGACTTTACCTCATTGTCACAGCCAGCAAGTAGAAAGGTATGCAAACATCTTGGTTATAACCCTTTTTTTATTTCTGCTGTAACTTATGTGTCATTGTTGTTCATTTGCTTTATATTTGCTTAGTAACAGCCCTGGGTGATTTTAAGCAGTAGCTGTATATCCTTGCTTTTAAAATATTAATGTATGCTGTCCTCGGATCAGTCTCTTTGACCATAATGCAATCCTCTAAAGTAATAATTCTCTCTCCTCCCTTTCTTCCTCCTCCTCCTGTTCGGTCTCTCAGTCGTCTCTTCTCAAAGGCAGCTCCATCTCTGCTGCTTCTCCTTCAGACGCCAGCAGTAAAACCAAGATGCAGCTCCGCTCCACATCCCAAACACCCTCTGAGGTTTCTGGTCAGCCTCCTGATCCTCGCATGGCCACGCAAGCTGGTGAGTTACCCATGTGAAAAACACACAGCATGATGAAGATGGAGTGGCCATAACACGACTGTATTTCTGTCACGAGATGTTAATACAGACCAGCAATATAACTAACTGTTTATTCATTTTTAAACCACTTTATAAACCCCTAAGCTTTGTACTTCTCTTTGTTCATTGTATTTGTGAAGATTAACTTTACTCTCTTGTGGTAAAGGAAATGTAGAGTAATCCCCAAAGAAATGTGTTTGAGTCGTGTAAATGTTGGATTTCCTTTCGCTAATCATAGTTCTGGCGCTGGTTTTACATTCTAGTTCTGCTTTCTCTTAACAAATTTTCCTCCAGAAACCACCTCAGACCAGAGTGACATAGAGAATCGTATCAGGACTCTGAAGGAAGAGCTCAGAAAACGGAAGTTTATGGCTTACCAGCTGAAGAAAGAGCAGAAAAAGCGTCACAAGGAGCGTCTTAAGGCACAGGAGGCAAGCCTCTTGAAACAACTAGAGGTAACTTATTTCTACATGGAATGAAATTAAATATTCAAATCACACTGGAACTGAAAAATAACAGGCCTTGTTTTCTCTTGTTCTGTATGAACACATTCTCTTAGTTTTCATCAAAAGTGTTTCTAAATGACGGCTTTCTATTTAACCTGTCTCCTGTTGGCCTTTCAGAACTATAATAACTTCATTGAGAAAACTAAGGCCGAACTGAACAAGGAGCCAGGATCGACATCTGATATCAACTCACAGAGCAAAGATTGCAGCTCTGTTTTAGAGCAGTCATCTACTAAACCGTCTCCACAAAGGTACAGAATGCAGCGATATCCGAACATGCACAATAAAGTTAGAAATGCACAGAGGTCCCTTCAAGCCAAATCTCTCCTTTACAGGACCGAAGCCAGCTTAAACCCGCCCTCTGAAAAGACTCTTATTGGTGCATCATTACATCACAGTGAGTGCTTATAGCCTTTATTTTAAGTAAATTGTCCCAGAAATGCTCTGATTTTAAAGCGAGTCTTTTTCTTTGGCAGAAGCCTCTGCTCGGGAAGAGGAGAGTGGGTCTACTTCCGCGCCTAAAGACTTGTCTGATGAGGAGCCTCCGACTCCAGTTGAGGATGTGTATGGTGAAATAAAGAGTGGCACCCCAGGACAGAGGAGCCATCAGTCATCAGAGAGCCGTTTAAGGCCCTCAACCAGAGCAGAGTCTGGAGATGAGAGAGTTTTAACCGAGAATATATCCGATATTCAGGAAGAGCTGGAGTTGGAAGTTAACTCCAAGTTTGAGGAGGAGCACTCTCAGCATCTATTCCAACTTGAGAAAGAGGCCCCTGAGCCCCAGCAAAGGTTGTTAACACCTGATGGAGATCGTCAGCATTCTCCCTTTGTTTGCCATGAGCAGGACAAACGGGTGAACTGCAGTGAGATATCGGAGGTGAGGGAGAAGGCGTCACCTGATGCCATCTCTGGTCAGCACGCCTCCCCGGCAGTGGATCTGGAACTTTCACCACACGCAAGCTACTCTCCAGACAGCGAATCCCCCGACTCAGTGGCCCTCTCCTCAAATAAAGAAGCTCCTCTACGGGATGTCGAGGTTTCTCCCACAGCAGATGGTTATCACGATGACTTTGAGTCAACAGGGTCCTCGCCTAGACAAGAGTATCATTATTCTAAGCCAGAGTCACAGATCTCAGGTTCCCCCTCTGAAACGAAGGCTTTGAGAAAGGACTCCTACAGCAAATCCCTCACACATGACAGCCAAGACGAAGCAGCAGAGGAGGAAATAGCAGAGGAGCTGAGTCATCATTCTGATGGGAGCGAGCGTAGCCACCAGTCTGGGAGACTACTACTCGATCTCAATCAGCCGAAGGAAGATTTCAAACACGAGAACAGCAGCGATTCCAGTCGAGCGTCCCCAGTCTCCCCCCTGCAGAGCGGCTCTCCCTCCCCCGTCGCTGACGAAATGCCCAGCTTTAGCGTCGGAGATCGGGTTCTGGTTGGCAGCGTTCAGCCAGGAACCCTCAGGTTTAAGGGGCCCACCAGTTTCGCCAACGGCTTCTGGGCAGGCGTGGAGCTGGACAAGTCTGAGGGGAGCAACAACGGCACCTACGATGGAGTGGTGTACTTTGAGTGTGAGAAGCGCCACGGTATCTTTGCACCTCCAGATAAAATCACACACCTCCCAGAAAAGTTTGAGCTCTATACAGACACCACCGAGGACGAGGACTCGTTCCTTGATGATCAGCCCGATAAAAACGGAAATAAACACAAGGGGAGTCAAGTTGATTCCCAAAAACAAGGAAATCTAGAAAATGAAAATGAACACGTTCCCCATGAAGACACTAAGTCTGGAGAGAAAAAGCTTATGGATGAGGAGAACCAGGCTCAGCTGGTGAACAGATCCTACCTCAATTCACAGCATCACAAAGAATCCCCACATCCAGTTCCCAATGGAAACGCTGGGGACATCATTTTGGATTTTAGAGACGCATTACAAACTTTCATCATCTCCGATAAGCAGACTCAGAAGGAGACTGCACCCCTCATTAAGAGCGAGGAGGCAGATTCTGAGCAGCACTTTTCTGCTGGTGATCTCAGCACAGCAATCGATGATGATGAGGGAGAACAGAAGGGCAGAGATGTGCTTAACACAGTCGCGGACAAGCTTCTCAACAACTTTGTGAAGGACACCGTGAAGCAGTTCGCTGAAATAAAAAAGGCTAAAGAGCAGAAGATCCGAGCGGCCAACCAGATGAACGAGAGCTTGTTGGGCTCGAGAGATGACGAGGAGTGGATGGTTTCAGTTGAACAGAAAGACGGTCTACCCTTCTTTCTACCTGTTGAGAAAGAGGAGCTGTCCTCTCCAGAACTGTGTAACCGACCTGTGAGTGTCCTCTGTTTTACAGCCGCATACCTTTTTGCCTCCCGTCTGTTTGCTCTAACTGCCTGTGATCAGTAGCTAGACATGACTTGTTCAGAAATGATTGGCTGGGCTGAATTGGGTTTGTTAGGCAGTGATAGTATTGAGCACATACAAACAGAACATGTTTATTTGACCAGGAGGCGTTCAGCCAAAGTCCGACCTTATGTTGACAGACGATTGAATTTTGTGGTCTTTGCTGAGAGAGTTTCCCTCTTAAAAAACACTAAGAAACTTTTAAGGCTCCTGTGTAAAAGTGATATTTATATAATGGGCTGTTTCTTTTTTCTTTAACAACAGGAGAGTCCCGTGTTTGGAGCCAGCGGACAGGAGGAGCTTGCCAAGCGCCTGGCTGAGCTGGAACTGAGCCGCGAGCTGTTTGATGAGATAGCTGATGATCAGGACTGGTTTGATGAGGACTATGGCCTCAGCTCGCGTAGAGAGCAGCAGAGGCTGAAACTGAAAGAGGAAAGGGGAAAGCTGGGTGGGGAGTCTGCCACCCCCCCGATGGGAGGCATGGGTTCCTCATTAGCTGGGGAGCCACAGGTGAAAACCCCCCCGAGGCCCGAGCTGCCCCTGCCCCTTCCTCCAAAACTGCCTGAGCAGCCCGCCATGGTTGTGCCCCACTCGGCCACTGAGGTGGAAAAAATGGTCCATGCTGCCACAAAAGAGATCTGGGAGACCTACCACCTGGGCAAAGAGGGAGCTCTGACCCGTGCACCCCCGTCCAACCCCAGACCCTCAGTACAGTTTCTTGGCAAAGATCCAAGCAGCCAGGACCAGGAGGCCCTCTCTATCCGCAGCTACAAAAAGGTAAAAAGAAGAGTTCTAAGATACCGTCAGAGCCATCGTGCTAACCCCAGCAGGCCATACAGATTTCCTACAGTTTAGGGTGTTTTTGTTTTCGCCTAAAAACCAAAAAGATGGAAATCCATCAGACAAACAGGGTGACTTAGCTGGAGAGCAAGAGTTAAAGCAGTTTGAATAGTTAGGCAGACTTTCAGCTATCAGGTTATTTATCGTTTGTTTTTGTCTCTTGTAGTTGGAATTGAGGATGGTAAGCACAGAGCATTCGGTGGTGCCTTCCCACTGCTCTCTTTCATAAGCTGAATCCCAGGTCAAAACAGAGTTCAGGGCACATATTTTAGACGTTGGACCAAAATTGGGCTAAGAGAACCATTTTTGTTCTACCTTTCATTCTCAGTGTTTATAACTGCTACTTTAGAAATACAATAATTGCTTCAGGAGATGTAAGCCTTTAAGAAATTCAGAAATGCATGTTTTTTGTTTTTTGGATCTAGCAAGCTCAGAAACCTGGAAAAGCCTCCTGTGATAAAAGTGCAGCTACAGTTTTAAAAAATACAAATGAATAGTGATTTTACCCCTTAGATTAGAGGCCCTGAAGCCACTTTTAGTCATCACATTGTTGGGTAGGAACAAACCTTTACAATTTATTGCCCCACATATGTGTTTAGTTCCTCAGAGTATTTGAGTAAAGAAAGTACTTACTGTTGAGGACCAGAGAAACTGGTCACCCCTCCTTTTTAAAGCCTGGTTTTATTGTACGTTGTGCTTTTCTTTCTGTAGGCCGTGTACGACCTGGCGTGGGAGATACTTCATGATATCTACGCTGAGGAGCCCAACGCAGACCAACCTCAGTGGGTCAAAGCACACCGAGTCAAATCCTCCTCAGTCCACAGAGTCAAAACGTCCGGAGACATCAACAAAATTCAGGTAGACATCCACTGATTTTTGCTTTTAGACCTTTTTGTCTGGCGTTTTCCTCAACTGCTTACAGAGTTCATGATTTCTTTAGTAAGAAATGACATTACAAAGTTTCCTGTTGGAATATTTTCATACAGAATTGTGCTAAATGTGTTTTTCGCATACATCTTAAATGTAGGTTAGCTAATTCTTTAACTGTACCAGTGTATTTTAGGTCAGCTCTATATGTAGCTATAGGGCTAATGTTAAGATCACAGTGAGCTGAACACATCGGTCTCCAGTGCCTTTGTCAGTTTCCTCCCTTGTCAGCTCTTCAAAAGTTCTTTCCCATCACACAAATTCATTGTCAGTCTCTCTCCGTCTGCTTGTGTGGTTGGACAGGAATTTGTCACAGCTGAAGTGCTAAAACTGTACGGCCTGAAACAAGACCAGAGCCAGAAGACCGATTGGCAGAAGATGCTGAAATTTGGCCGAAAGAAGCGGGACAGAGTGGATCACATACTGGTACGCCTCACATTATGTGTTACCTGTACCATTTTAGATGTGGAAATAAACACGATCCGGATTATTATTTGATGGAAAAAGAAAAAAGGAGGCCCCTTTGTTTTGTGGCTGAGCCTGTTTGTCTCTCAGGTCCAGGAGCTCCACGAGGAGGAGGCCCAGTGGGTGAACTACGACGAGGACGAGCTGTTTGTCAAGATGCAGCTGGCCGACAGCATCTTCGACGCGCTGCTTAAAGACACTGCCAGCGTGTTCACACTAATATCTGAGAAGAGGGCCGGCAGAGACCCGGCCTCCTGACGTCTGCCGTCCGCAGCAGGCCCTCAGACGCCCCCACAGCCAGCACCAGCCCACGTGCCAACAGCAACCCTCAGAGGCCTTCAGTCCCACCGCTGACCGTCTGCCCAGCCACTGGCGGCCATGTCTGTGACGTTATTAGCTCCACCTGCACACCGATGATTCGTGTGACACACAGAACACCTCTTAAGCAATCCAGCCTTCCTGAACCTGACCCCCATCCATCCAGTCCTCCCCTCCAGGACGGGCTGTTAGAGAACGGGTGGATGTGCTGATGGGACCAGCTGGGCCATCTCTGAGCACGGGGAGGGCCACCATGCTGCTACGCCTGTTGTTCCATCCAGGACTTTGACTTTACACCGCGTTGGTACAGCAGGAAAATGTTCAATTTTGTAATGAATCTTTAATGAAATGTGCGTAGATTAACAAAAACAAAGAACATACAGTGCAGCCTGTGTGTTTGCTTTAAATGGGAAGAGTTTAAATTCAGGCAAAGATTAGTCTTTGATCTGCTGTTTCAAATAGCCATTGGAGAGTATTTAGCAATTGATGCTACCAGATACTTTTCCCTTTGGCTTTGAACCATTAATTGGCTCTAAATTGTGGGAAATATCAGAAGCTTTCGTCAAACCCTCGTGTGTCACAGATGTAGCCGGGCTGCATTGTATCGGAACATCACTGTGCTCCGATTCCTTACAAACCTCTGCTTCCTTTATTTATTCTGCTAAAGCCTTCGATTCAAGCAGGGGGAAGCAGCAACTCATCAGCAAATGGAGAACGCGTCATTTTGACGTCGTGTGAAGAAATTCTAATGTTATTGTAAAAGCACAATAGAAAAGTAAATGTGAATATGGCAATACGGTATGCTGGAGAAAGCAGCAGAAATGAATGTGGGGGGTAAAGTTGTGCTGTGAGGGCTGACCCGCACAGCCGGTGAACAGCTGCTCACTCGGCTGTACTGTGTCTACGTGTTTTGAAACCGTCTCTATCGTCTGTCCACATCTCGGCTTCCACAAATAAGAGCCCATCCAAAGACTCGTGCACCATTACAGTCAATTGTCATGTCTGTAGAGCCTGTTAACAGCCTTGTACTTTACCCCCTCCAGCAGCTTTATGTTTTTTCCGTCAGTTTTAGCTACACTAAGTGACCATCAGAGTCCAGACAGACGGATTTCCTACCTTCAGCCCGTTTGGACTGAGGCAGTCTTTTCCCATGTTCCATTCAAGTGCCTCTTTAAGTTAACTGAGCTTTCTAACTTGGTTTTCTCGATGTTTCAGCATCCTTTGGACCTCACTTTGTTCTTCTTTCTCATTTCTTGCATCCTAACATTTTGTAAAAGACCCTCCGAATGACTGTGCTTCCTCCCGACCGACGCCCCCCACCCTTAAGTTTCTGCCTTATCTCTGTCTGAATCCAAACCTGGTCCTGTACAGGAGGCTGTTGGTATTTCCGGCGAGCAGAGGACTGTATCCCAGGGCTCACTGGGTCCCACTCTGGCCGCGGCACCTACGGCAGAACTCTGATCCTTTCTGACTGGAGCTTAAGTGACCTTGAACTGTAAACCTGTTTCTGTTGTTTTTTGTTTTACTGTCAGGGCTCTGGTGTAGGCTCACAGTGTCAGGGTGTAGAGTAGAGGACGACCAAACCGGTTTGATACCAGTCCTCCTGCTGTAAGACTGGTTGGAACAGTAGCAGTGACACGGTTAGTACCTTAGAGAGTTAAGCAAAGCTTTCCTGCAAAGCCTCTGGCGTTTCCCTTTTCAATCGATTGTATGTGGGACCACCTCGTGTTCCCCTCTGTAACTATGCAGTACCAGATCATTTTCATTGTTTTTAGTGGATGGACCAAACAGCTCTGACCTCTGCTGTAGTCTGTAAATAAAGCCAATGTTCTAGAAGCTCCCAGCTGTTTGGATGTGGTGCGCAGGCTCCGATCCACCGGTCTAAAGTCAGCGTTTGTTATAGGGAGTTGGAGCAGGCCTTACTTTAAACCAGATATTTAGGATTGATCAGGATAAAATAGGTTTGTTTTTTCAAATTGGCACAAAATATTTATCGGAGGAACTCTGTCAGGCTAGAATACCCTCCTCTCCTTTTGAAATGTTTATGAATATTTATAATAATGTTCTGCAAGTGTGTGTTAAGGACACTTGGAAGACCTGTACAATTCTTTTTTTGGGTGTAAATATACTCTCTCTCCAATTAGACCCACTGCTGCTGTCACCTGAGTGGTTGTTAAGATAAGCAGTGTTTACTTTGCAAATATGTACATAGTATATATTTGTTAACTAAATGAAATTGACTGTGTAAATAAAGCTTTCATTGTTTGTAAAATGAGCTGTTTGTGCCTTCTGTGCTGAGCTGCTGCAGTGGGATGGACTCAGAAGTCCGTGTGCTGGACACGGCTCAGGCTGTGGTGTGCTGGCCGGTTCCGGGGAAATCACAGATGAGGTGTTTTCAGTCTGGTTTGGAGTGTCGCGTCCTCACTTTCGGGGCACAGGACGTCTTACGGGTTCAAATGTTGGAGTGTCAGCTGCTGGCCTCAGTCTGTCTCACTGTTCAGTCACCACCAGAGGATCTGCCCCCACCACACCTCCAGAGGATCTGACCCCACTTCCAGAAGATCGGTCCCCACCTCCAGAGGATCTGATCCACCTCCAGAGGATCTGATCCACCTCCAGAGGATCTGCCCCCACCTCCAGAGGATCTGCTCCACCTCCAGAGGAGCTCATGTAGCCCTGTTTCAGCTGGAGTCTGTCTTTAGGTTTGCTCAGTCGCAGCACAGTGTAATGTGTGTTTTATCCTTCAGGGAGAATTTGTCACTAGCTGTGAGAGCTGCAGGAAGGGTTTCTTTTTCTTTTTTTTGGGGGGGGGGGTGGGGGTTATAATTTGACTGATATTCCAACGCACGGAAATACGTGACAGCTTTTCAAAGTAAAAAGTTAGTTTGCATATCCAGATAAACTCTGGCTGTGTTGTAAACCTGCTTCCTGTGTGGAAACTCCCGCAGAGAAACGCGTCACTGCGCCGCCATCATTTCAGAACTTCCCAACACTGCGCGTAAACTCTCCACCGGGACCAATCAGCGGAGGCCGGCCGGCCCGGGGGGGGGGGGGGGGGGGGAGGCTGTGCCGGCGGGGGGAGGACCCGCGGAAAAGGGGCCGGCCGGAGCGGGGAGAGCCGTGCGGAGGGAGCGGCAGCTGCTGCAGCGGAAGATGGCGCGTCGCGGCGGCCGTGCCACGTCCCGGTGGAGCGCGGTGCTTTCCCTGTGCGCGTGCCTGCTGGCCGCGCGGCCGGCCCGGGCCGGACTGTACACGGCGTCCGACCAGATCGTGCTGCTGACCCCGGACAACGTGGACGGGTTCCTGGTGAACTCCTCCGCGGCCATGCTGGTGGAGTTCTACGCGTCGTGGTGCGGACACTGCATCTCCTTCTCCCCGGTCTACAAACGCCTCAGCACGGACATCAAAGGTGGGTACGGACCTGAGCACGTACCAACAGCTGTTTGCACTGACAATAAGTCCGGAAGGCAGCCGCCACCATGACTAACAGAAGCTGTGTTTCCTATATGAGCACTTCTGCAAACTTTGAGCTGCTAAAGGAAAGTTATTTTAAGACAAGTGCTCTTTGTGAGTGATCACTTTGGTGTTTTATTGCGCGTAAATGGGCTGAAAGTGGCTTTGAGGTGTCGCACTCCCACCTGAAGCTTTCTGGAATCCTTACAGCCCAGCAGGCTGTCAGCTGTTGGACCTCCAGGGAGCTCAGTTTGATGCTTTTCTCTGACGCTAAACTGCTGACACTGAGTCATTTAACTGTCAGAATTAGATAATACTTTTCAGATGAGAACGCACTTCCAGCTCTGACCCATCAGTTTGGCTTTTGCTGAACAGAGCTTGTTTATCTTCATATGAAAAAAGCCGCTGTCTGCTAGTCTAAGGCCACTTCACAGACAGAACAAATGTAGAATAAACCCACCATCTACAGACTGTGGGCAGGAGGCTGCTGGCTCTCTGTTAATCAGAGCATGTGATCTAATGAAGCGGCCTGGACTTTGGCTGGCCAGTGTTCTGACCGAGGGGTTGGTTCTGTTGTTGTTCTGTTCAGTCTCACAGAAATGTCACAGGCCGATGAGAGTGGATATAATTAGGATGATAGTCAGGGGCCAAGACTTGAGTTGTGTGTGTCACATCCACTCCACTCTGACAAGAGTTCCAGAACAGGAGGACGGATACTTTCACAGATGCATGGAGATCATAAAAACACATGAGCAGTAGCTCCACATCGGCCTCCAGGCCACGCTAACGTGTTTGCTGCTTCAGAATAACCACTTGCATGTAAAATGGGGAATTGTTCTGAACCAGAAACTTTGATTTTAAGGGCCAATGGGGAGAAAGGAGTTCCCCTAATCGCCTCTGCGCTAATCTGGTTCACCTATTTGTTGACACACGAGGCAAAAGGACAGCGCAGGATGGCCTGAAGCTGCCCCGTGTACAGAACACTAAATATTTGCTCACTCCCCTCTGCTGTGGTGCCCAGAGTGGAAGCCCGCTGTGAACCTGGCAGCCATAGACTGTGCTGCGGAGGAGAACAGGAAGGTCTGCACCCACCACGGCATCAAGGGATACCCCACCATAAAGGTACCGTTTGGTCTAATCCCTGCTGTTCTGTGTTTTCCTGGTATGGGAGCAGCTTTAAATAAATACCTTACCTGAAATAAGCCCCCATCCAACTAAAACTAAAACTAAAAGTAGACCAGCTGTCAGTGGAAGTGGATGCAAAAAACTTCAGACACACTGTAGAAAGATGTTAGATGAATACTGACATGAGATAATTAGTGATATATATGTAAAACATCGATTACTAAAATGAAAAATTACTTTAAAGAGATTGGATCACAGTACACAAGTAGGTGTTATTCTTTTTTAAATTACTTTAAATGGGTCAGAAATACAAAAAGATTAGAGATATTACAGAAAGAAAGAGAAAATCCATCCCTCCATGTTCTATAGCACCGACTCACTGGCCCAACATGCATGTTTTGGACTGGGGGGAACCCCCATGTGCGAGGGGGGAACAAAACAGAACAGCAGTTTTCCAAAATCTGTTAGCAACTGAAGAAAAAACACGTAAATCCAAAAAACTGCTGTATACAGTACACAGATCTTTGATTCAAATAGAGAGATGTAAAAAAGTAATTTTAAAAAAGGGGAAAAAAGTTTATCGGAGCTTATAGGAGATAGAAATAACTTCAACAACAGTAACAGACATGTCAGCCAAAAACTGTAGTCAGTAGAATAATGGAAAAATGGAAAAACAGAGGTATGGTCCAGTCTCTTTGAGCCCAGGGCCTAAATCAGATTTAGCTGCTAAGCCACACCAAGTCCCAAAAACATGTTTAGTTTCTGTTTGAAAGGCCTGATTTCACACGTGAATTCTTCCTGAATTCGTTTGGATCCTTGACGTTTTATAACGATATATTCTTTTAGGAGTGGGAGGATAATTCAAACATCACTGAAGAGAGAAAAACAATGGTTCATATTCACGTTAGCATTAATAATAAACCTCCTTTCCTCAGAAGTAAGACTTTTGCTCTGGCCATAAAATGAGGAATCCTCTGTTTTGCCAACCTATCCAAGGAAATGTATTTAACTGTTGGTCCGTATATGAGCACATTTATTGTTTAGTTCTAATGTGTTTTTGCAGTAGTGATAGTAGCTTGTATAGGAATATTTCCTGTGGGAAGTGTGGTTTCTTTAGCAGGAAAAGGCCCTTACAGCTCAGGTTGGAGAGGGGCCTAAGGGGAGGACACAAACTCTCTGCCCTCAAACATCTGCATTCGTATTTTGGGCGTATTTGATTAGTCAGCAGCCCCGTGTGTTAAAGCCTCTGTCCTCAGCCCCCCGGTACAAGCCCCCAAACAAAGAGCTCCTTCTGTTTGAACTCGCAGAGGAGCTCCAACATCTGCGGCTCATTTTAAACGGGAGGGATTTGGAGGTCGAGGCCCCTCCCCGCTTTAAACATCACAAAACTTCATTTTGAGGCTCTGCTGCTCAGGTGGGGGCGGGGGGTGGGGGGGTTCTAACCTGATCTCACCTCCCTGTTATCCTCTCCAACCACAAACTTGCTTCTTTTTTCACTTCCCAGTTCTTCCGTGCCTACTCCAAACCGGATTCTCCAGGAGTGTCTTTTAAAGGTACCGTACTGTGTGAAAGTCATTTGAAGAGTGTTAGATATTTTGAATGTCTTGTGATTAAAGCGATTATCATATTTAATTCATACGGTTTCTGAAGTCTTTTGGATCTGAGACTTTTTGCATCATTCAGTGGTAAAAGCTTTGCTCAAACCCCTGTTGTACACATTCAGATATACCTGATAACAGCCAGTAGAAGACTACACCAACATATATTTCTGACTTATTGCACGCTAATTTGATTAAAATAATTTCTGTTTTTTTTTATTCTTCATATGTTGTTGAGGGTCCAAAGAAAGACTCCAGACTAAAAAAAATCCAATATTCTTCCTATTTTTCTTTGATCAGGCTTTAAAGGGTTAAGCTTTTGTCCTTTTAGAAACCATTTAATCATTATTATCATTTGCCGGAACCAGTTATTAAAGGGGATTGTATCATCTATGCAGGATTTATTTCACCCAGAAGGAGCAGTTAGCGTTATAGGTGTTTGTGTTCATGCGTGGAGAGTTGTGAGCACACAGCTAAGCCCCGTGTGCGTTTCCCCTGCAGCGTTCCCCCGGGACGTCCCCCGTCTCCGGCGCAGGATCATAGACAGTCTGGAGGCCCACGGCGAGCCCTGGCCGCCGGCCTGCCCCCCCCTGGAGCCCACCAGGTACCCCGCCTCTGCACAGGAGATTCTCTGTTTGGTTAACCATTACGAGCAGCCGTCAGCTGCCACAAACAGCCAACAGTAGCACCGACACGTGCACAATGTGTCGGTGATTCAGCAGGAAGGCTAAAGGGGAGTTTTTCTGTTCTGACATCTAAAGGGGAAGTAACAAAGCTCTCTAATTTGACATCTAATCAGCAAGTCTGGCTCGAAGATTAAGCCGCAGTTTTTGTTTTTTTAAATTTTTGTTGCAGGCTTGAAAACATTTTATATTCTTAATTTTTGCAGATGTAGGTGAAACTTGACACTTATGACTCAGATCTAAAGTTCTCGTGTGAGGACACAGAAAGCCTCATTATATGAGAAACAGAGCCTTTTTACACTGACATCAAACAGGCAGAAGAATCAGATTATTTTTGTTTTATGGACATTTTTTTGTAGTTTATTCAAGTTATCAGTGTTGACTCCTGTCAGGAGTTACTTGTGATGCTGGGAGCTTCTTTATTTTCACCGACAGCTTCAGCAGTCGTAACGGTTTGTCCACATCTTTCTCCAGTCAAGCAGAGATTGACATCTTCTTTGAGACCAACAATGTCCAACACCTGGCGCTGATCTTTGAAGATGACAAATCCTACCTCGGTCGAGAGGTAATGGCCCTTTCCAAATCATGAACTCTGCTGTCCCGTGTTTTTCCCTGATGACAGACATACAGAGCCCTCCACAATTACTGGCACCCCTGTTTAAGATGTGGTTGAGGACTTGTAAAAATTCTCCATTTTTTAAAAACAAAATAGAACCCAAATGCAAAAAAAATAGAAAAATCCAACCTTTTATTTAAGTACATTACTTATGTGGTAAAAATAAAATCACACATTTAGAAAATAAAAAACGTGAAATCCTGTGTCCCACAATTATTACCCCCCTGATGTTAATACTTAGTACAATCCAATTTTGCCAACAAGACAGCACTTAATCTCCTACTATAACATTTCACCAGATTGGAGAACACATTCTTCTTTGCACAATCTTTCTAGATCGTCCAGTGTCTTGGGTCCTCTGTCATGCTCTCTCCTCTTTAGCCCCCCCACAGGATTTCCATTGGGTTGAGGTCTGGGGACTGAGATGGCCATGGGAGGACCTTGATTTTGTGACTAGTGAATCATTTCTGTGTAGATGTTGCCACATGTTTTGGATTTTTCCCTTTTTTTCATTTGGGTTCTATGTTGTTTTGGAAAAAAAAGAGAATTTTTAACAGTCTTCAACGACATCATACACAGGGGCGCCAATAATTGTGAAGGGGAAATGTAGATAGTATTTAGAAATATATCGCTAAATACATACGCATGAACCTGTCAGTGTGATGAAATGTGAAATGGAGATGGTGTCCTCTTCGTGTGTGTTTAACGGAGTGTGTTGTATTTTTCAGGTAACTCTGGACCTGTTACAGTTTGAGAACATTGCTGTGAGGAGGGTCCTGAACACGGAGGGGGGTCTGGTGAGCAGGCTGGGGGTGACGGAGTTCCCCTCCTGCTACCTCTGTTACCCCGGCGGCAACTTCACCAGACTCAGAGTGTGAGTGCCACCCTTCTGTCTGTGCCTCATTCTTTACTACAAAGACTCATTTAATTACTCCAGGAATTAGAACAGCTCCTGGTGTGTGTTTTGCCTAAAAGCTGGATGGAGCTCTGACTGAACCCGATGGGGCCTCATGTACAGATGTGTGGACATCTTCTCGGTGAACAGATCTTAGGAATGATTTACGAACTCAGAGCGCCACTGTTTGTAGCGCTCCAGGATCAACAACTCAGGAGTGGGGGGGGACAAACAAAGCCAAAATTGGGATTGAAATCTTCGGTGGAGGCTTTCAAACAGCTCGTAAATCTCTCCGTCTGGAATAAAAGAGGGCGATCCGGAGGGCGTGTGTGTCCCTCCCTTCATCTTTTTAACTCCAGAAATGGTGTTAAACAGTGAACGTTATAGAATGGAACATCCACTCCAAAGCTTAGATCCAGCAGGGGTTCAGGGTTTATAGACCCTCCAAAAACTTAATTTCTTTTGAGGGACTAAATCTATTAAAGGTTATGTCATAGAGGGGTAGTTTTTAGTTTGGACCTCTTTCACTTTTAAGGTGAGAAGGCAGAAAAGCGAATGATCAGATATCACTTACAGGTGAAAATAGAGCATTTAAATCTTTGTCCAAAAACAAAGAGCTCGTTAACCAGCCGTCTGCATTCTGAGCAGCTTTCAGGCACTTCCTGGTACAGACCGGAAGACAAACCCTCTTTGTTTCTGCTGTTGTTTTAATGCTCATTATCTGCTCCAGCAGACCACGCAAATACACACATCAACTCAGTTCTGACCATATTAAGGGAATCATTTAGGCATCGATTATTTACTCACACATCATGAACTTATCATCGTGTCAGTCGGGCTCATCTCAGGTAGGTGGAAAACAAAAAATATTTTAATCTTTATGCTGAATAAACAGCACCGAGGACAGCTGATGCTTTCATATTTACATTCATCTCAAACTTTTGTACAGTTGTGATTTCCGTCCAGATTAGTTACAGGTAGACAAATATTGGGTTTATTCTCTTTTGGTTGCCATTGTCTGCACATGCAACAGCTTTGCTGTAAGCTGGAGAGCTTTGTTGTGTGCTCATTGTCTGAACCCCATTCATGCAAATACTTTTAAACATCTGGTCTCCTAATGGGATCAGAGCTTCAGCATCGCTCCCATTATTCACCATTATGAAGCCGCTCTGATGGTTTCTCACCCCGCAAATTCATCTGCTGTTCGGGCCTCTTTGTTCCGCTCTCTCAATAACTTGGCATGCAGAGAGGACTCTTTTTAGTTGACAAATGCAAAATGGGAATGATTTATTGCTGATTTATTTATTCACCCTCCATCTCTCCCCTTCCAGCCCCCCTCATCTCCATCACGGTACAGAAGGGAGGTTTTTTAATTTCTTGCATGAAAACAATGCCATTTCTTTTCTGGCTTCACCTGCCAAAACAGCCCCGCCCCCCCCCCCCCCGCCGCTCCGGCGACAGATGGCCCCCCATCATCGCCAGCCTCTGATGGATCCGGGGAGAGGGGAGCGTGCCTGTGTGTGTGCGCGCGTGTGTGTGTGTGTGTGTGTGAGCATGCAGGGGCGTCTCACATTCGTCATGCATGTAATGCGTGCTGGTCCCAGGTGAATGCCTTCTCCCTCAGCCACCCTGATGCCCCCCCCCCC
>JABUIW010000200.1:342980-383272 GCA_013363375.1 Menidia beryllina | reverse complement strand
AACAACAGGACGTTATCTCACTTATCCATTAGTTCGTTTTTAATACGGAATAATAAAGGAGTAAATGCTGACTGTTTGGTATCATAAAATTAAGAAATATATCTAAAAAAAAATATGGAACTAGGCTTGTAATAAAGAGAACCATTAGGAGGTATTGAACTGCTGGAAATACTGGATGTCAGGTTGTTGGATTGGAGCAGTGACCGTGGAGGAGCGTTTTTTATTTTAACAGAAAAGAAATCCAGTTCGGCCTCGTTCTTCCATCCCGAATTAGTCTTGCTCGTTGGTTGTCACCATGCTTTCCATAAAATCACTAAGACATTAATTAGGCTGGAGATGGAACAGGAAAGCCAAATTAAGAGAAGGAAAAAATCGATATTTCATCAAAGAGCTTTTTTTTTTTTTCGCCACGAACAGTTCGAAGATCCCGTGACAGTGACCGACACGTTCACATGATACACACACGCGCGCGCACACACACACACTCACCCTCACACACACACACACACACACACGCTTCTGGCTCGGCGCTGAAAATAATATCAAAATGTATAGGATCATGTCAATTTTCTTTTCGGTGAATCTTTTGGTGGAAGAAATAATTTGAAAATAAAAACATAAACTGGGAGTCGGTTTTCAGCAGACTGATTGACGGGACTGAAGCAGATTTTGGGAAATATAAAACATTCGTGTCTGTGCGCTCTCCCACATTTTATTTGGACAATAACACAATATCACAACATCCCATTTGGACCCGCCTATTGTGTGGAATTGTGTGCGTTTTTGTCCCTGGTTGTCCTGAATTGTTCTTGTTCTAAAAGCTGATCTGAGGCTGCTACACACACGTGTGTGTGTGCTGTTTTTTCTGAGTGTGTGTGTGTGTGTGTGTGTGTCCTGGCAGAGATCCCTCAGTGTGCGGGCTGCAGTCAGCACATCCTGGACAAGTTCATCCTGAAGGTGCTGGACAGACACTGGCACTCCAAGTGCCTGAAGTGCGCGGACTGCCAGGGCCCGCTGGCGGACAAGTGCTTCTCCCGGGGGGGCAGCGTCTACTGCAAGGAGGACTTCTTCAAGTCAGTGCCCCTGTTTCCATCACACGCTTATTTATTTGGTTGTGGCACTCTCTAAATGATCAGCAGTGACACTGTTCGATGGCACGTTTAGCTGCTTAAAACCAGAACCAGTCATTTCAGATGAAAACCAACTGTTCCATTACTCATAAATTCACCATTTCAAATTTTAGTCCGTTAAACTTGAATTTATATTTCATTTCAAGTGATACTAATTGATTAAACTGACTAAATGTTTTTCCTCTCATTTCTAAAATAAAACCCCAACAGCTGGAAAACAGCTGTTAGTCCTTTTGCTCTTCCTGTTAAACCTAAAACCGAGCTGTGGAATATTTAATGATTTAGTCAGAATCAGAGATATTTATAATGTTCATATAATGTTCATATATTTTTAGATTCACAATTCAAGTATTTTACCATCTTTTTTATAATTTGCCAGTGATTGAATTCCGGGTGCATTACGGCAGGACTCTGGGCTCAGAACATCTGGGCTTTTTCCTAAATCTCGTTTGAATGCTTTAATGCTCAGAGCTGAAACGGGAGCTGAGGAGCTCTGAGTAGCTGCTGCTGGCTAACTGTGTTTGCTGACCCGGGGGGGGCATGTTAAAACCACCCAAACACGGGCCAGCACGCGGATCCCCTCACGCGCTGTTTGCTTCCCAGTGCTGATTTGGAGGCTTCACCTTGCTCGTTTTTATTTTCCTGGGGTTGGTTGTGTGATTTAAGGCCTCTCCTGACTCAGTTTTTTATGGGTTTTCCTCAGGGTGTGTTTATTGTTTGATCCCCCCCCCTGCCTCTCCAAACTCTCACTTCTTCATCTGCAAACCCATAAGCATGCAGGCCTGCGCACACACACGCGCACGAGCCCTGCATTGATCACGTCCATCCATCAGGCTGCTGTCGGTAGCAGAAACGCACTCCGGGGCTGTTTTTTTTTTGCTCCTCAACAGCTGGAGCTTTTTATTCATGCAAACACACTTTTATTCATCACTCTCACAAATAGTCTGGCCCGGAAACACTTTAACCCGCGGTTCCAGCCCCATGGCTCTCACAGGTTCTGCCGTGGCTTCTCTCTTTCAGGCGTTTCGGGACGAAATGCGCGTCGTGCCAGCAGGGCATCCCCCCCACGCAGGTGGTGCGCAAGGCGCAGGACTTCGTGTACCACCTGCACTGCTTCGCCTGCATCATGTGCAGCCGGCAGCTGGCCACCGGGGACGAGTTCTACCTGATGGAGGACGGCCGCCTGGTGTGCAAGGTGGACTACGAGACGGCCAAACAGAACGGTGGGTGCGCCCGACCGGGAACGGAATTAGTGGAAAATGACGCACCGTAAATCAGAATATTACGATGGGCGTTTTACATGAGAGAAGAAGGGCTCAACCTTCTTTTTTCACGTGGAAATAAACGTAGTTATTTGGTATTCCTCTGAATCTGAGAGGCTGTGACTCTACTGGATTGAATCGAAATAGCAGAAGAACATAATGGTTCGATGTATAGTGAAATGACTTCTGACTGGGGATCGTTGGTGTTTGTCGTGTGGGGATGTGCGGGCCGCTGTTCCCGCCCCTCCCTCTCCTCCTGTGATTTCCGTGCGCGCGTGATTGATTATGTAAAGTGAACCCGCGCGCCTCTGTGCTGCGGCTCCAATAACTTCATTCCTCTGGCACGGAGCAGATTTATTTATGTCCTCTGCTGTGGGAGCGGGACAGATGCACAAGGACAATGACACGCGCCCGCGCGCGAGCCTCCACTGTATTCATCCAACACGCGCACGCTCGGCGCAGAGGCGCGCAGACAAAGGCGGGAGGAGGCCGCTCACGGTTGTGATGCTTTCAGATGATTCTGAGGCGGGGACGAAGCGACCGAGGACCACCATCACTGCCAAGCAGCTGGAGACCCTGAAAAGTGCCTACAAGAACTCCCCAAAGCCCGCGCGCCACGTCCGAGAGCAGCTGTCCTCCGAAACAGGGCTGGACATGAGGGTGGTGCAGGTAGAGTATCAGGCACGGTCAAACAAGCTGTGGACGGTCCAGGTGCACCAGAGCAGCCTCAGTTCAATAGCTATAAAAAAAACAAAACTATTTCTGTATGTCAGATCATTCCCTCTAATCCTGAGAATAATCTAAGACCCGCCTTTTCTTGCACATTAATTCCAGTTTCTCTTCGATGTCCCAGTTGTTGCCATTATGTCTTATTTTCCCTGATCAGAAACGAGATCAACTTCAGTCTGGTTATCGGATTTGTCTAATTCTGTAGAATTAAACCAGACATTTAATATGAACACTCCAGATGTTGAACGAATCTTCTAAAAGCAGGTTTTCACATTTAATGTAACCCATTGATTAGGTCTCAACCCCTGTAAACCCAGTTTACCTGAACAAAATGTGTTTTTCTACCTTAATAATTTTCATAAAATTATTAGATTAATCTCATAGTTTTTTTTTTATCAAGATAACTGACATGGTTTATATTTTCATGCACCTTAACTTATGTGACAGTTTTATTGCGTTTTATTTCATTTGTCAGAGGAAGATGGAGGGGAATCATTACTTTTCTGTTTGATTTAAAAAAAAAAACTGTTCTCCTCATTTTTTGGGTTAGGTTTGGTTCCAAAACCGACGAGCAAAAGAGAAGCGGTTGAAAAAGGATGCGGGTCGCCACCGCTGGACTCAGTTTTACAAAAGTGTCAAACGCAGCAGAGGAGGAGCCAAAGTGGAGAAGGAGAGCTCTGCTGATGACGCAGGGCTCAGCGACAGCGAGCTCAGCTTCAGAGGTGCGTGTCCCCCGTTTTCTCCCTGAGAGAGACTTCCCCAAAAGGAGCTGTCAGAGGGGTGCGCTAATGGGATTAAGGAAGCTTTCAAGCCGCTAAATGACATGAGAGCGCCAGAAATTGAATGTGTCTTTGAGGCATTTCATTAGTTCCCCTGCATTCCTCCTTGCAGAAAGATGCTCTGCAGTAGATCCCAAACAGCATCCTTACTTCACATTTCCCCCAAAGCCGCTGACGCCTCTCCATCTCCATGATGGAACTCACTGAAAATTACCGAGGGCCCTTAGTGGGACACAAATGGTCCTTTAGACATCCTTCTGTTATTTAATATTCGCATACCCCATTCTGGATAGTCATAAAAGTGTCCGAGCAACTTAAAAAAAAGAAAAGTTATTTTTATGAGAAATGAAAAGATGGTGACAGAAACTCTATAAAGCATGGAGGGCTTTTAGTCCATTAGGGAGAAAGAGCTCTGGAGCTCTGTTGATGCTGAAGCCACCCGGGGATCGATGGAGATGGAAACAAATATTTTGGGCTGCAGTAATTGCACACTTACGGTCATGGGGTAGATTTCAGAGAGGAGGGGGGGGGCTCCACAGTGTTGTACTGTACAGTAGTGTAAGGAAAAGCATGTTTCTTAGTCCTTTTACAAACAAATCCCTGGATATCTGCATGTTACTAAACCTTTGACTTGATTTCTCTGTAGAAAAACCTATAAGTAGTTTGATTTTCTACATTTATTGGAGGAGCATCCAATTATTCCCTATTTAACATGTTTTTTCTAATGATTTAATTAAACATTTTTCCATGTTTGAAGAGAAAAAATAACATTCTCACCAACAGAACTGCTGTGTTTTTGGTGGAACATGAGCTGAATGTTCACACAGGCGTGTGATTAATGTTAGCACGTGCACGTGCACAGTGGTGCTGTTGCACGTGTCCCGGTTGTAACGCCCGGTGCCCTGTGGCGCCGCCCCTCCACAGACGACCAGGTGCTGTCGGACCTGGGCCACGCCAACGGGCTGTACGGCAGCGTGGGCGACGTGACGGGCGGCGGCGTGCTGACCGGCGGCTTCTCGGTGGACGCCAGCGGTCAGGCCTACCACGACATCCGGGCGGGGAGTCCCTACGGCCTGCCCCAGTCGCCCTCGTCCATCGCCTCGCTGCCCGGCCACACGCCGCTCCTCAACAGCCTGGGCTTCAGCATGGACAGTCTGGTGGCGGCGGGGGGGCCGGGGGGCGTGGGCCAGGCCCTGAGGGCCATGGCGGGGGGGCCCACCTCAGACCTCTCCACAGGCAGCAGCACGGGGTACCCGGATTTCCCCACCAGCCCGGCCTCCTGGCTGGACGAGATGGACCATTCCCAGTTCTAACCTCAGCATGGCGGGAAACGGCCAAACGGACAGCAGACATCTTTTCTAAACTCCTTTGTAGAACCCTCTCGGACCGGTGTTTGTGGGGAGAGAGGCGTGGCTTCAGAACTCTGAGGTCGTCCGGACACAATCAGTGAACAACAACCCAACGGCCCACGCCCTCAGCCGGGCCTCATCTGGTTTTTACCATCACCTGTCTCTCTTTTGTCACCTCACTCTTTAGAATCCCAACTAAATTTCCAAGACGACGATGGCTAATGTTCAACGGGAAAGACAAGCGTTGTCTCGTTCCTGAAACAGCTCAGGGGTCCAGACAGGACCCCGACGGCCCCCGCATGCTTCGGACCCGTGAGCGCCTCAGAGCCCCCCACAGTGGAAACGCACTTTACTCTCCTCTCCCTTTTGTACCGGGGTGGACAGGAACGCAGAGGAGAGGCATATGCACAAGGCAAGAACACAGCGTTTCAACGGGAGAGAAATTTACAAGCGCAGTGGCACAAGTGCGAGTTTTGAAACATGCTGGTGTTTTTTTAATGTATTGCTGAAGCTTCGAAGTGTTTAGAAAGTAGCTGGTGGTCGGTTTGTGCGTCGGTGTGTCCGTAGAAGTTGTGATCTCTCCTGTGTGAGTCTGGGTGGAGGCGGGTCTCTGCTGAGGGCCCTGCAGCTGGAGCTGCTCTGGTCTGTGCTAAAGCTGTTTTAGAACACACGTCAGTATTAAATGAACTCAGACCGGGACCCGCTCAGAAACGGAACTAATGAGTGTGAGGAGAGCAGAGACGTTCTAGGTTTGGAGTTTCATAACTAAAGCACCCTATTTACAGATCACACTTTCAAATTAACTTTTGTCTTTTGAATGCACAAATGTATGACAAAGAAATACCCCATTCAGAAAATGCAGATTCCTTTTCATATGGTGAGCAATTTGTATCAAAAGGTGAATTTGTCACTCATAACACCAACAAGTATTAGCAGAACACTGATAAAAGATAAAACTCCCTTTGTGCCGGCTCTCTTGGGTCTGATCCAGGCTCGTCTTGATAATCTTCTCAGTCCAGCAGCTTTGGCTTTGCCTGTTATCAACCTATTTCCCCACCCCAGATGTGCTGTCAGCCTGTCACCCACCGCCCGGCCTCCATATCCGGGATTACACCGGCCCCCACACTCCCCCGCTGGTGCTCGGTGCTGTTTCTGACAGAACGGGCTGTTTCTCCCGTCACCCACACAGCAGACGAAACACACCGCTAAGCTGTGAGAGAATCTTTCAGCTTAAGCCGAAACTGTTGAGCATGCCAGAAGCAGTGGCTGTTTATCGGGGAGTTTTCTTCAGAATTCAAAACTCCCAACTCCTTGCTTCTGCTCATGCTCACGCTCTGCTGTCGTTTCTACTGATGTGGGTCCTTTTTTGGGAAGAAAAATGAAAAAATTGCCAAGTCTTTTATTTACAAGAATGCAAATCAACAGACAGGAAGTGACATCAGTATGAAAAACTGGATTACAGCCCACAAATTAAACCATAATAATAATATAAATAGAACTATACCTGGATCAATATGTAAGTAAAGAGAACAACATTCGAGTTTGGGATCTAAAAGTGTCAGGTATCTTGTTTAAAACACATTCATTTCTGAAAAAACATTTTAAAAACAATACTTTTAGGATAGTTTGAAATATTATTTGTTTTAATTATTTTTTACCTCTGACTGCAAAGAACAAATTAAGCTAACAAATAATTTATATATTTATTAATTCAGTATTTGCTGTTTCTTAACAAATGATCAGATACTAAAAGATCATTTAGAAATGTGGTATTTTTGTTTTTCTTGGCCAAGATGTTGCAAAATGTTAAATTGTTTAAACCTTAATGATAATGGGTTAACATTTGAAAAGTAATTAACATGGTTTAAAATTATGTTACATTTCTATAAATCCCCCAATGCAATTTCTTTTCCCACTTACTCCTTGTTTTCTGTTTTTATGCCATCAGAACCCAGACAGGGTTTCACTGCTCCCTCATTTGTACATTATTGAAAAACTAATTTGTTGGCTGCAATCTAAAGTTTTTCGTGATGATAAGAAATAAAAACACTATCGTCACAGTTTTTTTAAGTCTGTGTTGCCTCAGAAGTTTGCATCTTACTGTTGTAAATTTTGTACAGTTTGAAAACGTGTTGATCGTCTTGTTTCATGAGCGCTATTTATTATTGCCATGTGTCTTTGAAAAAGATGTAAAAGAGAGCACTGAATTTATTCATTTATGCCTTCTGTGTAATGGTATGAACTGTGTACAGTCAAATCTATATGAGGAAAATAAAGCTGAACTGTCTTTGGATTACCCTGAAGTGCTTTCCTCTCTGGTGCAGCGAGCTCGCGGTGATGAATGTGAGAGTTAAGATTTTCAGCTGGGCTTTATTTTTAATGCATCATAAGACAAATATGTGCTGTTGGTGTTTTTTATTATTTTGCCTTATTGAAACGCTCTTAGAGCCAGTTAACCCGCAAATTCATTTACCCATTGAAGGCATTTACCACACACTTAGGCCTCTATTCAATTGTGGAGATCCATTTAGTACCACCAAGAGACAGTGGTCAGTCAGTTAACAGTGATTGATGCTGTTTTCCTCTCTCGCTCTCAGAGTGGGGTGACAAGAAAGATGCATGAAGAGAGACAATCAGGAGAGAGGGGAGAGGAATAAAACAAGTGCAGAAACAGATGTCTTGCTGGCTGTTCCTCTGATCCTATCAGAGCAGAAGGGACCCGGCGGCAGATTGCTAGCCTTAATCCCCGGGCTGTTAACTAATTGTAGAGCGCTTTGGGAAAATATGTTTTGTAGTCAGGCAAAGAGAAAATTTGGCTCGTATGGGTTGGTTGGCTTCTATGTCAGTGTGTCAAACTGGTCAGAAGATCACACGGAGAATTGTATTCAGAGATTTTAACCAGTTGGCCGGTTAACAATTCCCCAGGCAGAACTTAGCATTCAATGTAAGTCTCAAAAAAGTAAACTATTCATTTTCATAAAATTATTTCATTGTTCTGTTGATAATTAAGTTAAATCTAATTGTTTTTTTATTCTAGAAATAGTAAAAAATATAACAAAAATCATAATCACAACTAAATCAAATGCGGTTTCCATGCTTTAAGATGTTGATTTTGAGGCATTACTGTGTTTGAATGATGCACTTGTACACTTTCCTGTACTATAGGCTCCAACAGTCCAGCTGTTAAATTCACATCTGGCTTATGAGGTGAATGTGATCTAATCTCTCACCGCTAACGGCTGAAGTTGTAGCTATCTATCAGCACTCTATTGACAACCCAACGGACACCTTATTGTCCGGGGGGGTGCAGGATGTAAGGGTTATTAAAGGTGGCAGCAGGTTTGTCTCCTCACAGACAAACGCACACTGATTGGCTGTACTGTTCTCCATAGAGGCTGAAGACAGCCTCTACTAATAACTCCTAGACAAAAATAGACTAAACTGATTCATTACACATGTCCAAAAGGCAGGTCAGAAATACTTCCCCTACTCCAGCTATAAGGGCTGACACCTGGAACTATTCAAAATGTAAGAGACCTGTTTAGTTACCCTTTAGAATGAAGATTCATGTAGTCGTAATATTTTTTTTCCCTTCAGTGGTATCCTGGATTATCAGTTGTTAAGTGGCCTGTTTTAGTAAATTTGTGTTTTAAAAATCAACTTTTTCCTGCCAGGTTTGGTTGTAGCCATGGTGATGACCATGCTGCGTCTCATACACCTGCTGGAGGGCTGAGATCTGTCAGGATGTGTTTGGATCTGCTCCCTGTGACTCCGGGGCGGGCTGAGTGTATGTGGGTTTATTATGAAATTACATCATGGTGCACATCTGGATGAAACTCATTTCTTTACAGCATTGTGAGGAATTTGTCTGAGAGCAAAACATTGTAACACAAACCTAAGTGTTATCGATTCCTTTGTTTTAGCTGTTCTTGTTGCATTAGGGAAACAAAAAGCAAACACTTTGCCTGGTTGGAGTTTGCACATTTGAATAAAATGCCACAAATTGAGCGGATTTTTATTTAAACATTGATTGGCTGTGCTATGGGCATTAATGGATGGGCTCTAATAGAACGGGCTTACAAAGATAAAGAGCCACACAGACAGTTAGGATAATTTACACGCCACTTACAGCACTAGTATACAAATAAATCTGTGGAAACCCCACCACTGTTGCTTTTGCGAAGATGACAAACACAAGCACAAATGCCATTATCATCGATCGCCAGGCTTTTATTACCAACTTCCTGAAGGAAACAGTTATTTTCTTCCATCCAAAGAAAAAGGGAATAAATAAACATGCAAAACAGAGAGGATTTGTTGTGCACTGACAGTCAATCTTGTGGCACTGAGAAAGGGCATTTTTCTCCTCAGATGACTCCGGCCGACCCTGAAGTGAACAGCGATCTGCAGGATGACTGAGTGAGTCTTAAAGAGATGCTGGAGTCAAACAGAGGCCTTTCAATGACACCCTCAAGGTTGGGAGCTGTTTCAATTTGAAACTCAGATTTTTCCAGTAAATAG
Source organism: Menidia beryllina (assembly GCA_013363375.1). NCBI lineage: Eukaryota > Metazoa > Chordata > Actinopteri > Atheriniformes > Atherinopsidae > Menidia > Menidia beryllina. The sequence goes on along the minus strand of JABUIW010000200.1, from coordinate 373,502 downwards.
TCCCTTGAGCTGCAGGGATCAGACAGATTACAGGTACCAAAAGCTGGAGGGATGGCTGATAAACTGAATAAACTACAACTACCAGAATGAGATGGTTCTATACCCGTTGTTTTGGAGGCCTTTTTATTCCCTCTGTGGCTGTGTTGTGACATCTCCTGCACACGGGGCCACACAGCAGTTTGTTGGCTCAATTAAATTCTGAAAGCCCACATCTTTACGGGTGGTGGACAGTGCAAGTGCTGGGTCATCATGAGTAACTCCACATAGAGCTCCAATGCCAAGCATCCCACACATTAGAGGGAAGTGTTTCCATCACGCAGGAATTTCTGCTTACCGATGGCTTCTCCACCTCCGTGGTGAGGCTGAGTATGGAGGGATAACAGCTTAAAAGAAAGATGGAGGATGGACTGGAGGGAAGTAAACGACGGAATTGAGCACAGGCCAAAATTAAAAGATGATGTGGCTTTTGTAATGGATAAAAAGAGACAACAGGAAAGAGGAAGTGGAAGAGAAGAGAACCAGCGCATGGAATCATGTCCAAAGAGGAAAAGGAAAACAGGAAAACAAAACCGCCTACTTAGGTTTGGTTAATATATAAATATATGTATGTATATAAATATGTAAATGTATATATATATATAGTCGAGCGAAGGGAAAGCACATTTTGTGTAAGTGATTTGCATAGTTTAAAAGCAGAAAAGGTAAGAACGAGATCAACAAAATAAAACAATCATTGATTGAATAGATCAAAAGTGTAGAGTACAAATAAAATCATTTAAATTGTCACTGTTGAATTGAACTGTTTTCAGCCTGAATTTATACATTGTCAGAGTCTGGTCTCACTTTTCGGGAGGACTGATCCAGATTTTAGGAGCTTGAAACTGAAATGAAGCATCTCCTTGTTGGGTTCTGACTCTGGACTGATGTGGTCTTATTTCCTGGTTCTAGTCAGAACTGGAGCAGCAGCATTTTGGATGTTCTGCAGCTGGATCACAGCTGGTTTAAAGCCCAATGAGCAGCTGTTACGGTAGTCTTACCTGCTGGATCAGTCTTTCTAGCTCTGGTTTAGACTCTGTTCCTCTGATTCTTAAATTGTTTTAGAGATGGTAAAAAGCTGCTGATGTTTTTGATATAATTTGTCTGTTAATGTTCAGTTCTGAGTCCAGTATTAGCCCAAGATTTCTAACCTGATTTTTAAGTTCTACAGAAAGAGACTCTTTGTCTCTGTGGGCCACAGACAAAGATTTCAGTTTTGTCAGAGTTTAACTGGAGAAAGTTGTTCTGCACCCACAAACTGATCTGTTCAACACAGCAACACCATAAATCCACAGGCCCGTGTGCTGCTGCTGTCAGCAGACCTGAGGGTTATCAGTACAGTTGTGGTGGGACAAGTTATGGCTGCGTAACAGCTGGCAGACTGAACAAAAGGGATCCCAGGATTGAGCCCTGGGGAACCCCACACGTCAAACCCGTCCGGACTGAGACACAGTGACTATTCAGACACAGTAACCAATTCACTCCTTTGGCTTTGATGAATTACTAACATTAACGTTAATCAATATCACATAAAACAACAAACATCCCCGGATTTTTACTTAAATAGAAACTCTTTTGGGTAAAGTGCTGACGTCAGCTTTCCAAAGTGAGCGCGCTCCGTCTGCTGTCCACTACAGGAAAAACAGCATTCATCGCCTCCTCACTCAATCCCTCTTTAAAAAAAATAAAGGAATATCCTTTTGAGTTTTTTTCTGTTGTTGGCACCGACTTTCATGATGAAATGTTTCAAAATCTTTTCATCTTGCAGAACAACCGCTGGGGAGAAAAAAACTCCAAAGTAATCAAGCAAAGTACCAGTACTTTAAACTGGTCTTAAGTTCACTTTATTACTTTTCACCTCTAAAAAAAAAGGCATAAATATTCAGAAAGCCCGGACAATGCTGGGGCAGGGCCGTGCGTGGGTCTGTGGTTTGCAGAGGGAGGGAGCTGCTGTGTCAAAAGGGAAAAGCTCAGAGAAAAATTGAAGCTCCATAATGGAAGCATAATGGGCTTAGTGTCAGAGTCCTGCAGACGAGTCGGGAGGGAAGCACGGCCGCCGTCATACTCTCTTACCTCAAGCCAGCATAACAGGGGCTTAGGAAACAGTGAGGAGACAACACCGAGTCCCAAACATGCTTTAGAAATCCACCGGCGGCCTAATGGCTGCATGTGGCCGGAATTCATAAGAGTGAGATGCTCTCCTCTCGTCTCTTTGTGGGATTGTAGAGCGTCACATCCCAGACTGGTATTGAATACTGAAAAAGCTCCCCTCTAAAGTCAGGCAATGTTCCTCCTCAAAATGCATGAGCTGAAAAGCCAACGTTCTTTATTGAGGACGATTTCTTTGGCTGGATTTACAAAGGTTGAAGATGATACTTTCAGAACAACAAGTGCTCCTCTTTGTAAAGAAGGGAGACATGGATGCAGATCCAGACATTGTGCAGAGATCTGCTCAGCTTGCATCTCAATTTGCTGCGCTGTACAACAGCTGTGAAGGCAGGAAGTGGGTCTCCAGTGGTGTCCGTGGCGATGACTACCAATCACCGGTGGAGGATCCATTATTGCCGTAGATCTGAGTGAGTGACGGCTCAGAGCAGACATGCTAAGACCGTTACCCAACGCCTTGTGTCAAAGCAGATTTCCAGCAGACCCCGGGGCCGGGGTGGGGGTTAAGGGCAGGGGGGGGGGGCTGTAAGAGAGTAAAGGATTAAGCTTTGTGCCCACTGTTGTGTATCAAATCTGTACTGGGATTTTCACCAATGTGTAGTGAAGAATCAGGGTCAAGATGTGTGTGAGTGAGTGTGTGTCTGTGCTGAGGCAAACAGAATACGCTGATCAAAGGGGCTTGATGACAAGTAAAGCAGATTTAGACTTTGACCATGTGTTGGTTATTGTTGGAGAGCGTCCAGATCTCTCCTTCATGACATCACTGCCCTGAGGCAGAGCTGTGACCAGCATTTTGTGCACATGCTGTGGCACGAGCCTGCCCAGTTGGGTGTCAGTTTTAAGTCCCTGATCCCTTAACGACTAATTTATCCTAAATATTTTGTCCAACTCAGCAAGTCAAAGGTGGTGAGCAAATACATCCCATGCCAGTTTTTTTTCTTTTTGTGTTTAACTGTCTGCACTCTTGATTGTGATGTTTTCATCAGTGTCATGGATGCTAACAGAAGTAGAACAAAGAGAAAACACATTAGAGAAAATAAAGCACTGTAACGTCTCCACAACTATGAGCCAAAATGGAAAATAACCAATCAAGTATTTCAATGAATTCTTTCAAATCTATTTGAATTATTTTCGGGTAATCTTTACAGTATGTTGAAAGAATCATGTCTACTTCCCTTCAATTCCTCTTATTCTTAGATATATGTTATCAGTAACTTAACCTGTTTTTTAAATAGAAATTGTTCCTCTACATTAGTATTTCTGGTCATTTAAAATTATGTGGTCAGTGGGGTTTTTTTTTTGTGTGATTTGCATGTTTATTTACCAGTTGTTATTTTCAAGTGGAACAGTTTATTTGTAGTGATGTATCAGCATATTTGCTTGATATTTTTTGTTTCAGTTGCATCAGTTAAAATCCCTTTGCACAAGGCTGGGGAATTACACACAATGTACTTTACGTAGTTTATTTCTATTAGATGCTTTTTGGGGCACTTTGCAACTTATTCCAGAACTTTTTTCATCTGTTCCCAAAGAGTGTGAGGGCATGTGGTATTCAATAGAAAAAGAAGCACAGAGAATCGTGCTCAGCTGGAGTGTAAGAAACCTTACCGTACCGGGATTAAGCACTGTTTGTTTTTAAGAAAAAACAAAGACCATTCAGGCTTCACTGAAGACTTTAATGATGATACATATCAAATGATAAAAGCGTTCCTAGGTATGCAACACAACTGAACCATGAACAAACCCAGACTAAAAGGCCTGGCAGACTGTCAGACCTCAGTAGGGATGGGTGACATCAAATCCTCCCTGTCGATATGGTTTCCTTTATTATGGTAAATATTGTGAATTTCCAGGAATTGTATAGCATTTTAGATAGAGTAGATGGGAATGTCATTACTTTGGTATAGTGTTGACAGAGTTTAATCAGAGAGGAGTCAAAGAGTGGTTTCCTGTGTACGGCAAAATCATACAATAAGTTGGGAAAATCCCTGTAGTCTCTTAATGAACACATTGTCACCCAGCCCTACTATGGAGACGGTCAATATACAGTATTTCAAAGACTAAAAATACATGCAGTGCCCTTAAACTGATGTGTCTTATCGAATGAGATGACTCATGTTCACAACGTTAACTCAGAGGAGCTACGCTGATCAATTCACACTCACCTCAAGAACTTAGAAATAAATGCAAATCAAACGTCTGCAGTCCCGGTCTACGGACTGCAGGGGCTGAACAGCGTCTCTCCTGGAATGAACGAGACCTGGTGGGAGTCTGAGCACACGAGTGGGGCCGGGAGGAGACGAGGACACGGGACACGGGGGGGTGGGGGGCAGGCCGGTATGAGGGGCCTAGCCTTTAGGAGCCGTGTACTGACGCAGGAGACAGGAGATGGCCGTGGACTCGGTGACCTCCTCTGGAAGAGAGCCCTCCATGTCTTTGATGAACGGGTCGGCCCCGGCGTTAAGGAGGAGCTCCACGATGTCGGCAAACTCACAGGCTGATGCTAGGAGGAACAAAACCAAACAGAACAATGGTGGTAAAAGAAGAATCACAAATACCTCATCATCTATACGATGCCTTCCTATGCAGAAAATATCCTCTGTGCATAACGATGTGTCCATCAGCTGGCTGAATAAATGTGAACCTTGCCCTTGTACCACAGGCTTCCACAGCTTTTTTGTCACATACTAAAATCCCTTTATAAGGTTTTCATAGTGCCTGCCTAGTCGCTGCAGGAGCAACTTTAGGGGATAGGGGTCTGTATAAAAGTCTGAAGTAAATGACTGATTTGTGAAGGAAATTAAAAAAGATTAACATTTTAAATTAAATTTAAATGATGCATCTCACCAGCCATTTCCATTCAGATCCACAAACAGATCAGTTTTTCAGATATGACACAGTATCCCAAAATATTCTTAAGGCTGAAAGCAATCCCCGAATACGAACTCCAAAAATTTCCCTTTTGTAGTTGTCCCCCCAGTATTTACTGCCTTTTTCTTCTGAATGGCAGCAAAAACGTCACCTGTGCTTCTGTTAACCCTTTTCTGCTGAGTTTATTTCAAAGTTGTTGATAATAAATTCTACAATTCCTCAAATAAAGGTTTGAGTCCATTAAGATCAATGAACTGGTACTATGATCGATAAGCACCTAGTTTTCCTGTGATGGTGAGGTTAACGTTGGTGTGGATAAATGGTACTTCCTTTAAGGCTGAAATAAAGGTGTGTATCAGGTTTGAGCTCATTTGATGGGCATTCTGCTCCTCTACATGCTGTGTTTTAATACAGTGTGTACAGTAACAGAGTTAATGAAAAGCCCATCTGCGGCCGGCACTGGACCCCAGCTTTCCTCCAACACTTCATTTCTGCCCCATTGGCAATTTGTGCCCCACTAAAAGGGTCTCGCCTCCGTCGCTCTCTCTGCGCAGAGTGGTGGGGGGGGGGGGGGGGGGGGGGGGCTGCTTGCACTTTCTTAACCTAGTTAGTGTGTCCCTTCATTCCCAGAGCACCTTTTGCCCCCTCTGGCACCTCAGCCCTCCTCATCTGCGCTCTGGTCGGGAGTGCTCTGCTCAGCCCGCGTCGATCGCCGGCTCTTTCTAAAGAGCCGACTTTGTGTGCGCTGATGTCAGCAGCTGCCCTGATTGACAGCCGGGCCTCTTAACCCACAGCCCAGAGGTGGCTGGGCTGGGACGGGATGTGATGATACACTGGAATGCCTGAGTGTGGAGGGCAAATCTGCGTGCACGCTTCAATTGTGCAAAACATGAATAATAAAAAGGTGCAAAAAGCCACCGGAGACACCAAATCAGACTAGCAGAACCTGTGGGTTTCCTCTCAGAGCCCCTCTCCTCTCTGAGCCCCTCTCCTCTCTGAGCCCCTCTCCTCTCTGATCTGGGTTTTATTCGGCCGGGTAGGGCTGCGCGTGGCGGCTGTCTCGCCTCCTGCTGTAAAAAAGTGGCCGGCCCTCGGGGGAGCAGTAGAGGAGGAGAACAATTTATGGTGAGCAGTAAACCCACAATTAATCACTTGCCAGCTCACTGTGGCCCTGTGCAAAGAGAGGTAGGAATGAATTTTCATTCTCTGCTATTTGTCTCTTTGAGTTCATCGCTTATGTTTATTAGTCATCTTTTTATGCCCCGTCCTCCAGGGTTCCTCTGGCCGGTGCATTTGTGTGTCGGTGTGTTTGCAGCTCCGCTGGGCGATGCAACAAGCCCACGCCAACGCCACCAAGCTGGGGGACAGATGGTGTGCTCACACACACACACTCAGAGGACACGGGAGCCGCCCCTCAGGGACGTGTGTGTGTTGGGGCATGAGAGGGTCAGGGGAGCCTGCGGACCCCTGATGATTTCCTCTGGGAGGTCTTGTGATTATTACACACGCTCGCAAGCAGAGCTGCACGTGCACTGGGACATACCACAGGACATGTGTACATGTGCCCAGAGGATGAGGCAGAAAGGACTAAAGACGGACCCTGAAAATAAAGATGAAGAATGGAGGAGAGAAAGTTTCAGGAAATGGAGGATAAAACGGTTGCTTTGGGACCAGCGCAGGCCAAGACCAGATTTATACTTTATACCACGGTGTGTGTGTGTGTGAGGGCAAGTCTAAAAGCCCCTTTATGAACATGGAAGCTCTTCTTACCATAATGTAGTGCTGTCTGTCCTTCATTATCCTGCAAAAGGAAAAACAAATTCTCACTTTATCAACATTGTAAAATATCTGATTGACTGTGTATAAAGCAGAGATTAACTCGGTTAGAAGTTGCAAATGACTTTTCTAAAACTTTCCAATTCATACCTGTTACAGTACCATTTAACCATTTCTACTGCGGGGATACTTTAAGAGGAGACACTGAATAAAATATGTGGTAAAAACGTAATTTTTTTCTGGTAAGACACCTCCCATCCCAATAAGAGACTTTGTCTTTTATTGTTGTTTACCGTTGAAAATAAACAATAATGCATTAACGCATACATCTGCTTCCATGACCTGGAATAAGAGGGGGTCACACCCCGATGCTCTGTTGAAACTTAGTTGTGTGTGCTTTAAAACCAAGTGAAAGGACATGAGAAAATACACCCGGCAGCTGGATGATGGGATTTTCCGACATCGGTTATCATTCCTGTTGACACGATCAGAATCCTGGTAGTAAATTGTTGGCTTGTGTAGCTTTGTGTAACAAGGTTGACGTAGCTGTAAATGTAGAGCATTTGCCTTTTGGACACATGGAAAACACTTGTGTCAAAACAAGAAAAGAATAAAGATAATCCCAGGAGGTTGTGCGATCCCGTGGATGATATGGGGGGGGGGCGGGGGGCCAGACACTTACCAGAAAATCTAAAGTGGTCTCTCTCATTCATGAATGTGTCCTCAGAACTGCTCAAATGACACCCGAGGTCACAGGATCAATGCTAGAGATATAACTCTTGGAAGAAGTGTTGGACCAGGGACAATGATGGGAAACCCGAGTGTGTGTGTGTGTGTATGATAAGACAGAATATATGACAAGTATCATCAACAGCAGATTCCGTTCCTAATCACCGCTCCTGGCTGCCTTTGCCCCTCGTAACGATGATAGATGGATCAAATTGTGGCCTCTGGAGCAGTTGTTGATCTGAGTAGAATAGTTTCAAATGGTCAGAGACAGGTTAACGTTCTGTTCTGTAACGTCTCACTGAAGTACACGGCTACACATTCCCAAAGCTGGACGGGTGAATTCCTCCTTTAGCCTCTCAACCTTTGGCCCTCCAACAGTTAGCCTTAATGAGCATGTTTCAGTTTTGGTCATTTCTTCAAATCGTTTCCTGAACTTGTTCCCGACACTTGTTTGAACTTCATCCTGACCCACCTCCTTCTCCACTTTCATGGATGATCCAACAACCTTTCTCAGTCTTTGCCTTTGAGCGTCCCCTCCAGTTTCAGCCCCTTTCCCTCCCCGTCCCTCCTCTCTCTGCTTTCCCGTCTGCCCTCTCCGGCTGGGCCCAGTGCAGAGTGATCCTATTGTTGTGCCTCTCTCTGACTCTCAGGGGCAGCACTTCAGAGACCTGCTGATTGGATTAGAGCTTTCTTTTCCCTCTGGACAGACGGCAGGGCACAGATGCAAATCGCCACTGGCGTGGAAAGCGGTGCAGTGGTCAAGCCGAGACAACAACCACGTCCGTCTGCCGGTCAAACCCCAGCCTGGATCCTTCTCCCTGTGCTGGGACCGTTTATAGAAGTTTTTCAATTGAAAAAGAGGTTGGCAAAATGGCATGCTGAACCAAAAATCGGGTCATTTCTGCAAACAAAATAAGGTTATATACTACACTTATTAGGCCAAGAAGCAAAACAGATACTTTCTTGATTTGAGAGCTCGGTGTGCGTACATACAGGCTCAGTGGGATGAACACAAACGCTTTAAGTCGAGGATGAGCGAGACCTTGATGCACATAAATACATACAGTTATAATTAAAGTGTGAGGGGTTTAAGCTATAATCTGCAGCCAGCGCTAATCTGTAGTTCATTGTTAGCAAGGAGACGCGGGTGTATGTATGCAAGTACACACAAAAGGGTAAGAATGCGTGCGTTATGGTACACAAATCAAAAGCTAAGCCTTAATACGCCACAACCGACAGTAATGCATGTGTGTTGCCATGTTGGAGAGGCTGTGCAGCTTCTGCATGCTCCTGTGAGGGGTCAGCGGCCCGCTGTCTCTGGCCCCCTAATGCCCCCACATCCAGGACGGACGCTTGATGGAATCACAGGAAATTGGATTGTCTTTCATTTGCTTTGGAAGCAGCCTGGAAGAGACACTCCCTCTCCATCCTCCTGCCTCCCCCACGTACCTGCAGTTAAGTTCTCCCCCCTCTGGTGGCCCCTGTGCCCATCCCATTACGGAGGCATGTCGGACCACGCTCCGCTTTTACATGTCATCCAAAGTTTCCCCTTGCTTTGCAGAAAAGCGGGCTGGATGTCAGCATAGTGCTCAATAAAGCAGCGCCTGCACGAGGCCGGCCGGAGAGCCTGCTGGAGCATCGCCCTAATGGGGGGGGGGGGGGGGGCAATATGCTTAGCAGCAGCATGGATGGGGATTGATCTATCAGTACAACTGCAGTTTCGCTGAATTTAAGTCACACCGATCTATCATTTCTACGGTACAAATGATGTGAAGCATGATGGATGAAAGACAGTGAATTAATGCTCTATAGGAGGTATGGGGTTGGATTTCTTAACAGATCAAAAATGATAATGCGCATCCAAAAGTGGTCAAAAGAGAACAAAGTCAGGGAACGAAGCATTTTGTGCACCTGAGTCCATCAGAGAGTAAAGGTCTGGAGGGATTTTGCTGTAAGATTACCAGTAAAAATATCTACAGGTCAGCTCTGCTTGAAAGTGATAGAAAACCTGACTGCAGCTCTGTTTAGCTTTAAAAAATAGAAGGCAACTAATGATGTTATTAATTTCTATCTACAATATTTGAATTTACACATCCTCTCCACACTAACCCTCAGCTAGACTAACGAGCAGGGCCAGAGAGTGAAGTCAGCTAAGGCCTCTGGTGTAAGTCTTCTGTGATTGGATTTTCCTTATTTTTGTTCCAGTCTGACCAGAGGGGAGTTGTGGTTAAGGCTTCACCAAATCTACCATCAGTTGCAGCACCAGGAGGGCTGAACGCGTTTTCAGGAATTCGTGCCGATTCAAACTGGAACCCGTGGCTATAATACCTAAAGCAACCACAAAAGGGGATTTATCTCTGTTGGCAATTTGTTAAAATAATTCATCCAACAGCCTCCACCTATTCACAATTTTTCTGCCAGTGTCAATTTTTTTGTTTTAATAGCACTGATGCAGTTCTCAAATAAAAAAAAAAAAAACACTTGATGTCAGAAGTATTTTTTCTAGGAAGGCAGAAATATTTCTGGCACAAACTTCTTTGTGGGAGAGTGAAAGTGCTGCTTAAAATGTGCAACATGCAGAAATTTAGCATCAATAAATCCTTACCTCAGTCATTTAAAGGAATTAATATAATTACAGCTCCCAAATGTCAGCTGAGAGGACTGTGCTAGGGCGGGCTAGCTCAGCAGGAGGGACGGCCGCGCTTTATTGTTCTAGTGGGACCACAAGCGAAGCTGGAAGACACACAACTACAAACGCACACCTCAGGGTTTCTCAGGGGTAAAGACTTTGTTTGACTCTACTGCGACTGCCCCCTCCAACTCTCTGTTTTCATCCCATTTTTCTACATCTCTGTAAACTTTCTTGGGGCTTTCTTCCTTTCCCGCCCCCCCCCCCCCCCCCCCCCTCTCCCCCCCCCCCCCCCCCCCCCCAACATTAAACAAAAGGGGAAAAATAAAAAAGCAATTATGATTTATGAGCAATGCATGCAGCAGCTGCTGACTTTTAAAATGACAGTGGGCGGGGGGGGGGATACGCACAGAGGATGACTGTGTGTGTGTGTGTGTGTGTGTGTGTGTGTGTGTGTGTGTGTGTGTGTGTGTGTGCTGCGGGTGAGGGGGAATCGATAAGCAATGGGGATCATTGGTATGCAGATTCCAGCAGATAGAGTTATGAAAAGCAGGTGCCATTAATCAGAGGGAGTACTGATCAGATGGAGGAGACGGGGATGCTCACTCAGTAGCTCACAAGTCCTACCAGAGCAGCGGCTGTGGGCCCACAACCAGAACCCAGACCAACTTCAAAAAAGACCCACAAATCAAATCCCATATTTTACATCATTTACAGGGCTTTTCTTTTATGCCACAAAAAAACAACAGTCACCCAAATCTGCTTGTATTAGCTTCAAAATCATCTCTTGCTAGAGCTTTTAATATCCTCCCAATGTAAATAAAGGTCTTTATCCAGTTCATCTGTGTGGTGCAAATGTGTCAAATGTAAAGTTAATGTTAGATTTTCTCCACATCAGTCATATTTACATAATGCATCCCTTTCAATTAAAAACTTTCATCTGAAGAGCCCAGCTGGTTTGAGTCTTGCAGAGCGTTTGAGAGGGACTCAGAGGGATTCAAACCCCAGCTGCATCATTTAGGTGGGAGTTCCGCTTTGAGAAGCTCCATGTTTATATGCATTTTAAAATCCACGTTTAGACAGCTACAAAAAAGCTGCTTTTTTTGTCCAGGCGTCATGTAAATGTAGTTATAGGAGACATAGCTGCACTAAAAAGCTGAAGCAGAATCATTAATGCCATGAACTCCACACTACAAGCAAGATTTCATTTCTGGAACATCATCTGATAGAGCAGTGTTTTTCAACCTTTTTTGAGCCAAGGTACAGTTTTTCATTGAAAAAATCTCGAGGCACACCACCAACCAAAAATGTTAAACAAATCTGTAGCCGCCTATAGTAACACTATAGTTATTCTTATTTTATTCTTATCTTATCTTAAGTGTCATGATTAGGAATCAATAAACACAAAAATGTATTTTTATCATATTTTATATTTCTTCTTTCAAATTGCTCTTAACATGTCCACTTGAATATACAAAATTATATACAAAATCTAGTCATAAGGAATCATTACATGATTATGCCACCAGTCACTAGAACAGCACAGACACTCAAAAATGGAATATTATTTGCAGAAAATTAATTCCTTATCAAAAATCTTTTTAGACCAGCTAGGTGAAATAGGATGATTTTCTACGGCACACCTGACCATCACTCACGGCACACTAGTGTACCGAGGCACAGTGGTTGAAAAACACTGTGATAGAGAGAGATGTGAAGAGGTCTTAAAGGCAGAAGATCTGACTCAAAACAAATATAAGAGCTTTGCAAATCCTTGCAAGGAAGGTAAAGACAACACAAACCAGATGCAGTGCATAATCATCCCTAAAACTGCAGAGTGAATATTTTCCCACACTCTTAGTGTTTGCACATGTGGATTTGGGAGTTGAGATGTTAGACTGATATGTTCTTGCACATGATTTTACCTTTTGTTTGCCATGTACCACCCCCCCCCCCAGCTCCCACCTTTAAATGGATTTGCAGACTGGGGCCAGTCCTAATTCAATCTGGGTCTCCTCTCTGAGCACAGAGAGGTAACCTTGCCACTCTGTGTGTGAGCACTGGCACCCACGGTCAATTTAGCCCCTCACCAAACCCCCTGCCCTTCACATCTCCAGGGTGTCCTTCAGCCCCCCCCCCCCCCCCACCTCATCTACATCTACTAACATAGAAGTTTTGGGGTTTTGATAAAACAATATGTCAATTTCTCGAACTTTTTAGTACAACACAGCGAAAAATTATAACAATAATGTCCAAGACTTGATTAGATTGAATCTAAAATCAGTGCGAAAATCTTTGAAGTCAGTTAATTCTTGTTTTTTTCTGTCATTATCCACATTTTGTTTACAGTCATGTTTCCTCATGCACGTCTGCCCCCCCCCCCCGCCCCCCGCATGCTTCTCTCCTCCACCCAGGTCACTGGGCCTCCTTATTCCCCTGGGACACCTTAGCCTCCATTAAAGCCATCAACGGAGAGGATGGGGCTGGGGCTCAGAATTAACATCACCAGAGGCCCGTCTGTCCTCCCGCGGCTCATCGATGATGTTTAAAAAGAAATATATGAAATAAATAAATACATAAAAGAGTGTAATATGAAAATCGATGGCTGGGCAGCGGGGGGCTGTGGCTGAGGCATTTGGAGTGAGGGACTCATAAAGCTGAGTAGTGCAGGAGACTGATGGAAGGCAAAACACTTACTTTGTTTATTCTCTCTCCTCACCCCCATCCCCTCCCTCCTCTGTCTGAATCCTGCTCTCACTCTCTCATTCTCCCCCCCCCCCCTCTGTCTGAAACAGTTGAGGACAGCTTTAATGCTCCTGACAATTTATGTGGACGGTTAAGAACGATGGAAATCAAATAGTTGAGTGTAGGCAAGGCCTAGTGAGTGGCCAATAAGAAGGAAACAACAGCTGATGATGGCAAAGAGGACTGTTACCTGCTAGAATGGCTCTTTAGGCTGCACTATTACTGTCAAGTTGCTGGCTCTTTTCTGAGTGCTCATATTATAGATTCATAACTGGATCTGTCTGATAGGCCCTTTTAACGCAGCATGGGAACAGCTTTCATTTTATCAAGTCTGGCTAATGTGTAGCAAGTACTAAATATGAGTCGTATAAGAGCAGCTTACAGCGTTGCCTATAAAACGGCTGGTGCTGTGTGAGGTGGTTATTGTAGCTTTTAAGTGCACGTGATCCTCTGGAGAAGTACGGTCTGATTTCTGTGTCTTTGTAAAGACCTTTTTGTCTTAATCTTTCCACTATCGTTTCTCAACAGAAATCATTCAAAGGACAAGGTGTGGAAAAGCCTGCAATGTTGAACAAAACCCAGTTTAACTCTTATGCAATTACTGGAGCTGTCAAAGGAACCTTGACAAAGTGGATTATCTACTTCCGGGTCTGCATTAACATGTGCAGGTCCCTCTTCAGGATAGCTGCCTCTCTCCGTTTCTCCCTGAGCCCACCCACCCCTCTGGATAGACCAAGGACCACCTGTGAAATCTTAAGGATGCCGTTTGTTCTCTGTGTTTTCAGATGACCAACTGTCCTTAGCAGACTGCAGTTAGCTTAACCTCGGTGCAACATGCACTCAAACGAATACAGTGATATCAGGCTTCGATGTATTTACTGCTTTTCCTCCAACTCTGACTTAAACTGAACTTATGGAATATTAAGCACATGTCTCAGCTCTTTACCACAGACTTTAACCCCCACACCTTCGCATGGAACAAGTGTGTTCATAATCACTAGAGTCCAAGAGCCAAAGATCTAAAATATCATAGTACACACACAGTAAGTGCAGCTAAATGTAGCCACACACACACTTAAGCAATGCTGCTTGTTCTCACAGGCCTACTGCAGGCTGGTAGCTGCATCTGGTAACTTCACAGTTCTGTAAACCTCATTGTAGGGGAGTAAGGCCACAGTGCAGAGACTGTAAATACACAATTGGGGATAGTTTCATTTTGATAGAAAAGTCTGGGTCTTGTGAATGCAGTCTGAATTTTTGGATTTGTTTAAAGATTTTGATAAAACCAGTGGCTATTTAAAAAGAAAAAAAAAAAGAAAGGGTTAGCCGAAGTACACGGAGGGAACCCCGGAATACACACCCACCAACCGCCAACCAAGTTCACATGCATGATACACCCACATCAAGCCAACCTCATTAAATAAAAACACGGAGATTAAACAAGGAAGTTTTCTTTCAAACCGGAAAAAAAAAATCCCATGGATGTTTTCGATAAAATTGCCAATATGTGATATCTGGCTATTTCTTTTTTAATACTTCTGACACCTCTGTTTCTGCACGACTGATGCCAACATCACTGTGCAACCTTAGTACCATACAAAACCTGTAAAAAACAATCATGTCGACTTTTTGCATCAGAGAAGTTGTACCGAGAGATGCAATGAAAATGTAATCAATGGTACTGTGTGAAACCATGTGGCTTTACATCAAAGTATACACCAACAAATTCCTCGATCTGAATCTAGTTCATCCCACTTTTTCGATACTCTACTCAGCTTGCGCCTCCCTCTTATTTTGCTCTCCATCATTTTTCTGGATTTTCAGGTGACTTTTACCATTTTCGTCCCCACCTTGTTGCCTTTTCTTTCTTAATGACCCTTTACATTTAAGAAGATAGGCTGCACGATTACCCACACACAAACACACATGCACACACACAATTATGACAAATCTGGCTGGATATTTGTTATGACTGGACTGACTGAGCCATTAGTTATAGGAGGCAGTGCTGGGAAAGGGGAGGGATACAAACGTGTAATAATGCTCCAGCCGTAGAATTTCAATCAGCCGCCACGTGCGTGTGTGTGCGTGTGTGTGGTGCCACTTTGTTCGCACAAATATTTGACACCACAGCAAAAGGACACAGATGAGAAGATTCAGTATTATTTGTTTGATTCAAATAAAAAAAATCAGAAAATATTCTCCTACCTAGTTAACTTGAATATTCACATGGAATGTAAATGATGCCAAAGATTCACTGCTTGTAAACCGGTGTGCAGGAACAGATGCAAATGTTTTGTTCAGGTAAATTTAAAAGGTCTGAACTGTTTGTGATGCACTTTTGTTAAAAAAAAAAAAGATGTTTTGCAAAAAATGTTTTCATCCGACAATAAATAAATAAATGGATAAACTAGGAAATAAATTCAGATGCTGTCTGAACATAAAGTCCCTTCAAAAACAGATCATGCCAACAACAGTACTAATATGTGTTTTTTTTTTTTGTGTACAGGCCCAACCCCCCCCCCCCCCCTTCCACCGCCCAGATGTCTGCACAGGCCCCAAGTACAGACTGTGTGTACAAAAGTTGTTGTGCGCCTTAGCCACCAATTGCAGGCCACCCAGTCAGATATTTATTACTATTGATCTGGTTGGTCCTGGCTGGAGACTTTTGTTCGGCCGGCTTGAGGCTCTGACCTCAATTAAGTTATGAATTTCTATCTGATAGACTGGGAGTGCTTGGGGCCTGCCGTGGTCGCGCTACCATGCTGGATTAATTAGAATTAGCGGTGCTGGGAGTCGCCCTCCCCGCCTCATGGATCATGTTGTTTTAATACAAAGTAGAGGCGGATGGAGGGAGGGATGGAAGGAAGGGGGAGAGGGGAAGTGGGGGAGGGGAAAGTGATGGGTAGAAGCAACAGAGAAAGACTGACGTAGAGACAAAAAAAAAAAAAAAAGAGTCAAGTGAAAGCATGTGATACGAGGCCGTGTGTTTAAAACCCGCCATGCCTCCCTCCTCATCTGCCCTCATAAGCCGGACCGCCATGTTTCCTTCCTTCCTGGCATTGTGCTGATGTATGGCTCACCTGCATCTCACCTGTCCCCTGTCTTTGTCGGCCTAATCCTCCCTCTGTCACGTAGCCTATGCTAATCCCAGACTAAAGTCACACATTGTGAGACTCTAGTCTGGACCATTTCTGTTCTTTGTTTGAGTTGTAACCTCTCTAACTTCACTTCCCATGAACGGGGAAATCCAATCTGCAAACGCGGGTTGCCATGGCAGCCTGGAAGCCTACTGGTGAGGTCAGAGGAGGATCAGGGATTTTCACCTGAAAAACTAAAGTGGTGTGAGTGGGTACGGGGGGGTGCTGTGGGGTTTTGAACAGCACCTGGATTTAGATGACCTCAGGCAGGCTCACATGGTCAGTAACACACTGTCTGGACAATCTATGGTTGCTTCCTGACCTAATCCAAAGTGTAAAAGGAATTTGGTTACAGAGAGGGGTAAGAATGCACATGGATTTTTTCCTCCAAGGCTTTAAATACAACAAGTGAGAAAAACTATAATCAAACATGTGAAAAACTAGTTGTGGTAACCTATCCCTAATAATATCAATAGAGTGAGACTTTTGTAATTGCATTCAAAATCCTTCTAATGCTGCGTCTTGCGAAGAACATTCTTAAATTGCCCAGATTGTAACACACAGAGTGATGGGTTTTTCATTAAACAATATCATTAGCAATTTTTTTTTTTAAAACAGAATGTAAAATACATGTTAAATATAAAGGAATAAAAAATCTAAATAAATTCCAGTCATGATATAGGATGTTACTGTAGTTCAACATACCGGAAATTATTCTTCTTATCATGAAATAATCATTCAAACTTTTTTAAACTACTAAAATCTAGGGCCACATTTATTCCGGCTTGGATTAGTTTTCACTGCCGCTATGATGGAATGCCCTTAAATTAAGCCTATTCCTCATTAATGTGTTTAAATACACTCTGCCACAAAGAGCAAATCTGTACTTAAACTTTCATTTTCATTATTAAACAAAGTAAGGCTTGCTTGTCATCCTCTGGGCATGGGTTGCTGCAGCCTGCCCCACTTCTGCTGGGAGCATCAGCGGAGTGAGCGCCGACACGGTGAGGAGGCGGTAAAGGTTTAATGTAGCGTACAGCTCCAGGCCTGAGCTACAGTTGGCAGGTGGCAGATCTGTGATCTGTGTATTCAAACACTCGCAGCTACCTATTGTGGTCCCTTGATCCTGGATTAACTATCAAACAAGCCTTTAATGCAGGTTACCAGGGTTTGAGAACAATTCGCTAAAACAATCAGTTGATTAATTTCCAACGATTTTACTCCTCTGCCAAGCTAAATAATAATACTTTTTGTTTTAACTCTCAAGTGCCCCTCCCATTTTTTAATCAACAAATTAAGCATAAATCGTGTTTGATCTTTATTTACTGGTTGCTCGGCAGTTGGTAGAGGTCAAGGGAGATTACCGGCGGTCGCGCCAACAGACTGAAAAAAACCCCAAATATTCCTCTTCAGGAGCACAATCTCACGTTCTCTTTGTTTCATGTTAAAGCGCTTTGGGCAAAATGAGCTTAAAGCTTTCCATTACATTTTTAAATCTTTCTCAGTGTCAAATATAGCCATTTCCTGTTTCACACTGTTCTGCTCGTCTCATCTCACCTTAAAGGATGTTCAAGCATGTTCTAATGAGCAGGATATCGTTTTGTAAGCTTTACATAGTGAGATAATTTGGCATGGTGACAGAATGGTATGATTTAGCTGACTGTATTTTTCCTTGCAGCTCCGTCTTTACCAGATCATAAATCTGCCCCCAGGAAACCGATTCCAGGGTCCGGTTTCAGTAATATTCAGCCAGTCTCCACAGCAGACTCCCTCTGACACCTGAGAGACTGGCAGCTGGACAGGTCTCGATTTTGCTAATTTAGCTAATGTCTGTGCTTCCAGAAGCTGCTAATCCTGATACGGAAATGCAAGCTGAAATATTCCACACTTCATGTACACAACAAAAGACCATTTTAAACAGTTAGACCGTTTACAGTCACTGGCCATTTATTACAGCTTTATGTAGAAAAGGAAAGAAACACACCGTCATATGAGGTTAAGTGGACACAGACACAAAGGGATGAAGGAAAATTCAGCCATTTAAACATCACTACCTGGGCAAAGATTTATGCTTCTCGCTTGGACTGTTGAAAACTCTTAGCACTTAGAGAGATAATAATTTATATTCTAATGATGGATACTAGAGGACTGCAAATGTGCTACATCTTAAAAAAAGGACAAAAGCCTCCATCTATACATCAGCCCCTCTCTGCTGTCATTATCTTGATACGGCTGTAAATCATCAGTAAATTGTTTCGTAGTTATCCCACTGTTAAGTCCAACCCCTCCCCGCAAACGCTCAAAACAAAAGGCCCACGCATGACCACAAAAGAGAAAGTCATTTGTGAAATGTCCTGATTATGTGGGTTGTGCAACGTAAAACAATTTGCCTGATTACTTCCAATTGATTTGTCCACACAGTTAAAGCCTCAGTGAGAAGCCCGGAGAGCTGCACTGTGGTCCTGCTGCATTGGGGAAGGGGAGTAATTTCTCCGATGTGCAGCTGAGCCAGCTTACCGCCAAAGCTAAAGCCTGCTGCTAATGCTGGGGGAGCCTAAAAAACAAGGCTAGCTACGAGCTAACTCCCTGAGGGATTTATGTGGGACAAAGTGAATTAAAGGTGACCTTCTGAAAGGGATGGAGAGTATGGAAAGATAGACAGGAAGGGCTGCAGGGATGCTGGAGATGTGACTGTCAGCCCATGGTTTACCTGAGCACACGTTTAGATGTGTGCTTAAGGAGTCATAAGGCTCCACTCAGTTTTCCCATCACCTCCGATATGGTCCAGGATCCATTTCTCAGAAAAGTTTGGAAGGGTTTTAAAATGACAAAAAATACTTTTGAACAGCTTCATTGAATAAAAAGCAACAGCCAACAAGCTGTGAGAGGTAAAGACAAGCAGAACATTTGACACATTAAAGAAAGAACTGTTCAGGAAGTTTAGAAAAGCAGCAGCCTAAGAGGTGACGGGTAATAGTGTCATGACTGGGAATAAACTCTCCACTTTGTGCCAAGCTCTGGCAGAGAATAATCAACACATAGCAAAAAAGGCCAAGGGCAAAGAGCACAATCAAAAAATGGGACCTTCAAGCACTAAGGCGGCTATGCATGGGAATCCATCAACACATCAGGATCAATATATACTCATAGACTCTGGAATACCTTGGAAAAATAAGGTAATTCAGAACACTCCGTCAGCTTCATCCAGGAATTGGAACTCAAAATTGAATTAGACAAGAAGGGTCATGTATACGGTAAACTTTGCAGAAACAGAAGTGTTGATCTGAGGTGTACAAAATAAGAATGACATGTGATTAAAGATGATTCTATAGGCCAACGAAGAAAAAAAGCATCCAGAAAGAAGGCAAAAGGCCTCCATGCCAACAACATAGGCGATTTTCCATCCATCTGGATGTAGCATCATGTAAAGCACCATGCTCAAATTCTGCCCAGTGTATGGCTCATTAACAGCTAAAACTGTATACGAGGTTTTAACTCCTTATTTTAACATTTCATAAGATTCCTTTATGTTTCAGAAACTGTTTGTATAGTAACAACATTTATCCAAAACTAAAGGCATTCAATAGTGACCTCTGACACAACAATAAGTCACATGTGCATTTATGTTTTTCAACCCATTCTGCAGTCGTGCTACTGTTCCTGTGTTCTGTTTCTACACGGATTGCCGAGGAAAAGCAACAATTATTTGCACAAAATCTTACAAGATTTGAAAGTTTTTACTGAATGTCTGAAAAAGCTCAACCATAATGCTCAGGTTCCCTGCACATCTGAAGGTAATAATGATAATATATATCTAGAAAAAGGTTGAAGCAATGCCTTGACTTCCAAGTGACCATTCTGATGAGAAATTAAGCAGCCTTTGTTCAATGTCATGCCAATATTTACACCACATTTATGTCTTCAGCAGATAATCATCTGTTTTATGGGAACCGTTACATTTTAGACAAAATCACCACAAAAGGAAAGATGTAAGAAAAAAAGGGGGTCTCACCTGACTGTTGATGTCTGCTTTGTGCTGCAGTAAAACAGACACCAGCTCCTTGTGCCCTCTGTCACAGGCCCAGTGCAGGAGAGCGCGGCCCTGCAGAGAGAAGCACCACACCGACTAAATACAGATGCAAGAGTCCGAGTAGGGACACACACACAGCATCCTCTGTACCAGGCATCCCCCACTGGAACTCATGCATAAAAAAAAGACAAAACACAGGGAAAAAAGGAAAAAAAACAAAAAAAAACAGATTTTTTTAAAAACAACAAACAAGCGAGCAAGCAAACAAACAAAAAAAAAAAAACATATCACCAGCCGTTTCTTTCAAACTTGAGATCTACTGCGACAGAGTGAGATATGTGGAGCCCGGGTGTGTGTGTGGCGGTAAGAGCAGTAGGAGGGTGAAGCACAGACCCGAGACTCCGGGACAAATTGCAGAATCCTGCACAGATTCTCCAAGGCCTGATTGATGGCACTGTGTGTGCAAACCATGAGCTATCCCCTTCTCCCTCTCACACACACCCACCTACTCACACACTCTCCTTAGGTCTCAGATGCTTGTTCTAATAAAACCACACAAGCTCATTTTTCAGTGAGGCCAATTAGGTAAAGCAAACTCTCCAAGTCCAATTCTGTTGCTTAAATCATATTGATCACCGAGGCAGCATGTTAAAATGGGTTCTTATGATTCAGGCCAGAATACCAATAAGTTGGCCTCCATCCCCGTCTTTCTCTCTCAGGTGTTCTGCTGCTGACTGCTGGGCACATTTTCACTGCACACACACACAGCTGTATGTGCACTTTATGGAAGCACTGGTTAGCAAAACCCTCCCTGTGAGGCACTGAAAACAATTATTATTCGTTCAAATTTTAAATTTTAACAAGGGGCAAGAGTAGTTAACTTTTCATGGCTGGAAAATGTGAGCCGTTTCATGATTTTATAAAGAAAAGAGCAGAGCATGTGATGGAAATTATCACTAACTTTTGTTTAACTGTAAAGTGAACGGCAGAGGGGAATTTGCTCTTCATGTGAAGAAGTTTGGGTTACCACATCGGCTGGGTTTTATCGGACCAAGAGGAGGAACTGACCTGGAAAACTGCCTGCTTTACAAGCCGTTTCAGTATGTGATCTGAAACCCAAGACCTGTCTTACAGCAGTGTGGAATAGCTGCTGTTTTGGTGGCAAAGCGTTAGAGGAAGCGGTGGGACACCATCTCCCTCCGTCCACAAATGAGAAACTTCACCACTGCCCTCTGTCGGTCCGTGAGCACAACTACACACGTGCACGGTGAACAATGGCTGAGAACAGACAAAGCATCCCAGCAGTGATCCCACAGCCATCTGGCCTTTGACTGTGAACTCAGCGGCTGGCTGCCTGTTTATATGAAGAACGACTGTGATGAAAGAAAGGCGGGGAGCAGGCCATTTGGCCAGACTGATAATGAATCAAAGACAGATGAGTGGATTTCAGGGTCAGTCCAGAAATCACCTCATGATGGTAATGACCGTTTCTGCAATTTCAGCCCTAAGCAGTGGCTCCTCTCTGTGTGTGTGTGTGTGTGTGGCCACAGAAACAATTATGTAACAACTGCAAAATGAGCCACATGATCTATCCCCCCCAGTGACCTGCATTTTTTGTTTTATGACACATCTTTGATGATTTTCTCCTGCCCTCCTGCACGACAGGTCAAAGCATAGCAGTGTGCCAGATGGGGGTTCAGAAACAACATAAAGCTCTAAGCCCACTTCAAAAACAGCATTAAGCATACAAATGACCGTTTGGTCACGGCAATAATAAGTTAAAGTAACTCTGATTACAGCAGCTCCCACACACAAACCACCACAGTGGACATGTTCCCTGGTTTCTTACCTCTTCGTCTTTAGTATTGACATCCACCTTCTGGGAGTTGATGGCCTTGCTGATATGGTCGATGTTATTTTCTCTGCAGTAGTCAAAGATGTTTTTATCCTCTTCTCTGAGAGCAGTACAGGAAAAACACAACAAAACAAAGCACAGTCAACCACCTTATTTAATGTTTCATGTGACACTCACAGGACCGGTGGATCTGTGTGTGTGGGTTAAAGAGGCAGGCGGCTTTACTCAGGTTTCACCTGCTGAGTTAGGCCTGTTCGTGCTGCTCTTATATGTAAAGTCAAATAGCCAGGAAACATTAAAAAAAAATCCTTGACAAATAGAGTCACAGTAGTGGTTTTGTCTTGTTTGGTTTTAAATCATTTTCCTGTGGGATTATTCAAGTATTTCTGATTCTGAGCAAATAACCTCTTGTCCGTCACAATTTGGCTGAACAGCCACTTTAACTCCTTCCTAGAGGTAACAAACATGTCATTAAAAGACTGACATGCGTCTTGCCATGCTGGAGCAGGGGGGTGTGGTGGGTGTAGCCACATCCCGGGGGGGGCGCAGCGACACCATCCCACCTCTAATTCTATCTGTGCGTCTCTAATCACCTGCTGGCACTGGGGACAGTAGGGAGTGCTGTGGGGGTGCACTGATGGTAGGAGGAGAAATGTTGGGTGAGGGGGGGTGGGGGGGTGGAGGGACTAAAATCTCATTTAGAGCTTTACGCCTTCCCCTCCATCTCACCCATCCCTGCCATTCAGATTAATTGAATTTAGTGTGCTATTGTCTGCCCGAAACCCCGCATACCTGATGCTTTTACCACTCCCACGCAGTCACTCAGCCATTCCCAAAGCCAAACCCCACAGTCCCCGTCTCTGGAGACCACTAGCGTAGCTGCCCTGGACCTCACAGCCCCCGGAGCGCAGGGCTGACGCCAGCCATCCAGGAGCCTCCGAGCCCCCCCATAAACCCTGAGGCCAGCGGGCAGCTGGAACCACTATCGGACATTTTCAGCTTGTTAGTTTAACTATTTGTGCTGTATTGACTTTTTATTGTGCCGATTTATTCAAACACAAAGCTGTGCTTGAATGCCTGAAAATCTTTTCCAGAGAGCATGGCATCTGCTTTGAAACTAAGTAAAGCAAACACTTTATTCTTAAAGATGATAAAAAGTGTATTTGAAAGCTCTGGTTGTGTTCGCAGATGAATGCAAGCGGTACTGTTTTGTTGACAAATGCACGCAGTTTCCATCAGATGAGCCAATAACTCTTAAATTGTGTTATTTAAATCAATAAAAATGAAAGACAAACACACACACACACACAAAAAGAAAAAAAATCACCATGAGCACACCATCCTATCAAACTAGCTCAAAATTAGGCAGCTTAGGTTTGGAGGCAAGCATTGCTCTAGCTAAACTAAAATTGGGCTATAGCATTGGCTCAAGTTTTCAAATATAACAGCTCGCATACAAAGATACACATTTGAAGTCGGTGGGTCTTGGATGGGATGTGTAGTTAACACAACTAGTGCTTCAGAGGATGTTTTAAACAATGTTCTGAGGCATGTATGGTTTTTATAGGAATCTTTTTCTGTTGTTTCAATCGTACAACAGGGCAGAAAAAAGTGTCATCCGTTTCATGTGCTGCCTGATATTGTGATATGTGCTGCCTGATATTGTGATATGTCCTGCCTGATATTGTGATTTGTGCTGCCTGATAGTCCTCTGCACTTCATTTCCCAGCTCTTCACCTCCGTGCCCCGTCTCCACCATTGCTCCTGTTCCTGTTCCTGCCCTCGCCTCCGTTCCCTCATCAGCCCGCTGAATTATGAAGAACTCATTACACTTTTATCACAGCCAGGTTATGTATGAGCACGCTCATTTGCATACTCCTGATTACTGCTGCTATGTATATTCATGAGCCTGTGTTCTCAACCACACCCACTTCCTTGTCTGATGGCCACTGTGACCCCAACTGTCCCTGATGTGTGGCCGCCATCAGTCTCCCCCGGCACCTAATCAATAGGCCGTCTCATCAGTCTTTGGCTGATGGCTGGACAGGGTTAAAATGACTGATGTCTGACATGGATGTATAACACACAGATACTGGCCTATACACACACATTTAAGAGGCTGTTTAGCAGATAAACACAAAACGAAAAAAGAAAACGGGGAACAAACAATCCAAACATGTGGTGGTGATCTTTTATGAGGACACACATGGATCCACAAATAAACACACACACACACACACACACACACACACACACACACACACACACACACAGGCCATAAACAAACAAATGATTAATGTGGGTCCTATAAACAGCATGACATCAACAGCGCCGCAAAGCATGCTGGGAAGGTCACAGGCTACTCTGTCATCACTGAGGGACTGGGGGCTTTTGTGGCCGCGTAAATAGTGTGTGCGTGAGAAAGCCGTGTGCTCCCCACATGTGTGTCCAGTCCGGTGTAGTGGCAGATATGTCCTTCATCCATCAGGCCCAGCTGGTCACTGCGGTGGGGAATACTCATCTACCTGCTCCCAGCTCCCTGATCAGCCGCACGGCCCACCATCCATCAAACACACACCTCCACCATCTCTCATCGCCTTCTCCGCTGGACCTGGGTCCCGGCTCTCCCGGTGGCGGAGCTCCGTGGCAGAAACACGAAGCAATGAGAGCTCAAATAACTCAGGGTTGGCTTCCAGCAAAGAGTTCAGAGAACAAAGCTTCCAGTGTTTACCGGAATCCTTTCTCAAGGTGGGGAGAGGATTGCATTCAGAACCTGCTCAATCACAGAGTGATCAGCTCAGTAGTTCAGGGATATCGCTAATCAATCTCGGTTTAGTCGATCGGCGTGCGCGCGCACACACACACACACACACACACAGAGTGAGAGAGCAGTGCAATTAACTCAGCCTGGTTAACAGGTGCTTAGGTCTTTAAATGGAGTGTGTTTGTGTGTGAGAAGAGAAAATTAAAATGCAGTCGAGCAGTGAGTGTGACACCACTGGCAAGTTATTCATGGCTTCGGATGGAAATCATTGGAACATATAGCCAGAAGTGTGTGTGTGTGTGTGCGTGTGTGTGTGTGTGTGTGTGTGTGTGTGTGTTTGCTGTGTGTAAACGGCTTCCTGCTGGCCGGATTCCCAGCGGGCATCGCTGCTAACGGAGATCACCAGAGGATCCTGGTTCTGGGAAGTCTCCCGCTCCTGCCTGCTCTGCTGTGCCCTGCGTGTCCTCATCAGCCCCCGCCCCCCCACCCACCCCCCAGTAATTAAAAAGGGAAGACTCTGGACGCTTCTTCCGAGACCGTGCATACTAATCACACACACCCATTTAGGAGGAAAACCTGCACGATTCATACATCTCATTTTCATCTCCAAAAGACTTCTTTTTGCATTGAAATGAAGATGGAGGGGGGGGGGGGGGGGGGTTCTAAGCTTCAGTAAGTCTGCCGGGCGAGAGTAAATGGAAGATCTATTTCATTAACATAAATTACGACTGTATGATGTTTCCAGGTTCTCCCTGCAGTTCCGGTCTGTTGGATATGATCAAATGCAGGTTAACAATAGCTGAGCTGACAATGACAGGAGGGGATTCAGACGTGAGGCCAGGAGGCTACGGCTCAGCTGCACGCTGTACAACTGGGGTACTTTCTGATGCCTTTCCCGTAGCTTTCAGTGCCCCTGGCAGAAGGCGGGGTGTGGTGGGTGGTGTCCGGCTTTATTCCATACCTGATCATCTCCTCCTGGTAAAGAGAGCTGACTGTAGCTCCCCCGAAGCCCGTCCTCCTCTCTGCTCCTCGCCTCTCCTGCGAGAACAACACAGCACTGACCAGTAACTCACAAGTTAAATGTGAGCATCCAACACACAGATGAAGCGCACAGTTCACCAGCCGAGAGGGCACGGCCGTCCTAGGCCACACACCCAGCCAGACTATTGTGGCTCCAGGCTGTCAAAGGATTTGGCCTCGCCGTTTTGTCTGAAGGCAATAAAGCGTTGGGTCCATGTTCTCTCCATCAAAGGCTTCACCTTTTGCCCCTGACCTATAGTATTTTTTTTACATCTAATGTGTGACAAATTCCCAAAGTGGAATTTTAAAATAACCCTCAACTGCTTGGGTATGACCTCATCGCTTATAATGACCCACTAAATGAATGCAAAGAGCTTTAAAATACAACATGGCTCAGTTTGTACCTCTTGGCAATCTTTTGTGTTTTCAAGGAATTTCATATTAGAGTCAGTTCAACAAAGACTTTTATTAGCCAGACTATTCTTTGCTAACCAACCCCGACTTACAAAAGAACCCACACAAATCTGATTTTAGAAAAAGGGGGTAATGGGGAGAGTAGGGAGAACATGACAAGAGAAGCAAAACAACTGTGCATGCACTTTTGGGACAACCTAATTCACTTCAGAAAGTCAGAATATTCGCTGATGCTCCGTTCCTGCTCTTCTGCAGTATAATGCAATATAATGCCAGTGTCTGCTCAACAATTGAGAGGAACAGAGGTCAGATTGTGGCTATTATTCTCTCCCCTGCTTGTCTGTCTATGCAGTCCTACTTGCACCATTTAACTGTTCCTCCAAATGAATGGCTGCTGCCATGCTGTGGTGCTTTGTTAACTCTAATACAATCAGGTGCTCTTTTTTCCTGGTGCTGATAGTGCTGGTGGGGCCTGTGCTTTCTCTGGCCTGTGGCCCGGTATTGTGCAACTGGGGACAGAGTCAGCGAGCATTGCCTCACACCGGCGTGTCAGGACTGGATGTGACACTACCAAAATGAAACACAAATGAGGAAGAGGAGCAAAGAAAACGGAAGAATGGATGCAGAAAAAGGCTGATGGGGTCAAAGAAGACCACAGGCGGCAAACAAGAACCAAGCAGCAGAAAACACTTCAATATTTATTTCTTTCTGTTCTGAAAGAAAAAGAAAACATATTCTTTTTACTGTGCTTGACTGTGTTCTATATCTTACATATGTTGTGACCTGACATTGACTCTCCATGCCTACGGGGTATTCCACAGTAAAACCAGTCTGCACACCCTGTGAGGGCTCAACACACATTCAGGTGGAGTTCTAGTTTATACAGAGTTAGTAGGATGGAATCTGCACATGAAACAGCATAAAAACAGATTCATCCATCAGCACACTTCTTTATTCTCCAGTTCAGAGAAATTTTAACAACTCAGTGACCGATAACTATAAATAAGGTTTTATAGTCAGAGAAAACCTTCACACTTTCCTGTCAGTATTTGCATTCACCCTTACAGTTTCTTTATTTTTTTCCACAGAGAAAATGAAAATATGCATGTGAAAAGGCGTATTCACGGCCTCACTGTACAACAAGTAAATAAGATTCAACAGGCTGAAGAGAAGGCCTTTCTCTTCCCAGTCTGTTTACTTTGCCGTGTCTTCTTTTAGAAAATACACTTGATCAAATAGGAATATCAAACTACATTAAAATAATTGTAATTTATTCCATTTGTGCTAGCAGTGTGTCCAGAATTAGAAATAAATGCCTTTGAATACCGGCCATATTCTGCATATTCTGGATATTCTGCAACAGCTGGGAGAATAAAAAGGATATAGGAATAAGCGGTATTGATAATGGATGGATGGATAGATCAACAATATCACTATAAGCTTTTAACAAAATGATTTAATCAACAGACCTAATCATGCTAACATTGCATGGATTCAATTTTAAAAATATTCTAAATGTCACATTTTAATGTAGGAAAACAAAAGCAACACAGAAGTGTTCATATCAAGGAAAATACTCCACAGAAATAGGTGATAAAAATTAGACTTGTGCAAAAATGTGATATTCATTAAGAGTTTTAGTATTTAGTTTGTATTCCATTTGGGAAAGGATAAGGCTCACAGAGTCAGCTATGAGTTTTACTTAAAACAAGTTTAAGTTCAGAGAAAAAAAAATCCATAAAATATAAGTAGAGATTAACTTGAATCAAGCATAATCTCCTGTGGAGAGTTGAAGAGAGGTGAGACTTAAAAAACGTAGTGTAAATGCTAGTCTATATGCTAATCGGACATATGACAGACAGATGTTGCAGTGCATGACCCTCAACATGGGCAGAGAGGCAGATCCTTCAGAATTTTCTCTGAGTGATCATGGGTGACAATGCACACTAGAGACGTGTGACTTAACCTTTATGAACAATATCGAATGTTCTAAAAACTGTCACTTGTGAGATGATAAGTCAGAGCACGCATCTAAACTGTGAGAAACCTTCATGAACCACCACTCTAGTGCAGCCTGTCTCAACTGGACATTGTTTGGGTGGAAGTAGGTTGACAAAAGGGTCCCCATTAAGCTGCCAAAATGAAAAACATGGCTGATATGATAATGCTTTTTAATGGAGAGATTCCTGCAAGCAACCCCCTAAAACAATATATGATTCGATTTTTTATTCTATACATCTATGTTACAGATCATTTAATTATCACATTAAACATATAAAGATAGAGCATCCCCATAGTCATAGTTTACGACACTATGTTTTTGGAATAACATATTTCCTGTCATCGTGATCATTTAGATAAAACACAACCGTGCTGCTTTTAGAATTGTTCAGTTTTATAAGTTTTAAATGCTACTGGTTTCTTGCAAAAATATTTTTACTATATAAAACGGTATCCCACCATCTGCTTTGTTGAAAGCTGTTTTAACACATGATGATGTGAACAGCATTTGTTTTTTCATTGTTCTCCAAGGCTAACCCTATCCCAAATCCACTGACAGTAGCACAGTGTTGTTGTAGTGACTGTTCTCATGCCCCCCCCTCCCTGAGGACAGGCTGCCCAGGACAACAGAGCTGGAGAATCGGAAAAGAGACAGCCACCACACTAACGGACTGTAACAGCTTTTCCTTAGCTGCAATATTTCTATTATCATATATAAAAGATTAAAGAAACTATATTTATTTCTACTTTTCATACTGCATACACAGAAACATCAGCCTCTACCATGTACGATAATGCAACACTGACATCTAGTGGCAATAACTGGGCACTACATTTAATTTTCCCTCATGACAGCTTATGATAAACACCATGCATTTCAGGGTAGAGAGATTTATCAATGAATATCTCATCTTTGTTATCAGAATAACGAGCAGTTCAACAACAAAAAACTGCACTTTCTACACACTGTTTATGAACAGTGACAAGTCAAACACCCCCATGTCACTCAAAATCCCCATTCTGGTTCTTTGGAGATGAAACATTCCCATGTTTGTCCAAGTCCATGAGTTATTTTTGTTGAAAAAATACAAATATTCCTTATTGATCGTCTGTTAGCTCTGACACAAATATAGAGGTTTACCTTTGTGGCGCCTTCAGGGTCTAAGATGTTGACACAGGAGATGTACTCCCGCATTGCCTGCTCCGACTCCATGTCTCCAAGCTGCTTCCACGCCTGCCTGTAGTCACAACACAACTCTCACAATCAGTTTAGAAAAGTGGTGAACAAAAGCAATAAGGACTCATCTTAAAATAATATTCACAAAAAACTAAAACTGAGGTAAATTTCCAATGAAAGTTCTCCTTTAAAACAAAGCGCACTTTTTAAAAGCCCCCCAGAATTTCAGCACATGTGCTTTCTATTATAATCTGAGTTTGTCCATTTTACAGAAACCTTTTTTTTTTTTTTGTCTTCAACATCCAGAAACACACTTAATTCAGTTTAAAGGAGATACAAACCAGACACTGGTCGCCCCATTTCAACGTGCCAAAGCAGTTCAATGTCATATGGTCAGCAAACGTGGACAACATACCATTTTCTCTGTCCTTCAAAATCGAAGAAGCCGGGTTTTGCCGTATTGCACTTCCCCACCTTAACCTGTGATTTAAAAAAACAAACCGTTCAACTCGTGTGGGATTTAGTGAGTCTAAAAGATGAACTGAACTTGTAGCTTCGGGCAACAGAACACAGAGCACGGCCCCTCATTTGAGGCCACCTGCTCCGGGTGCTCCAATCAGAGCGAGGCGTGCCTCTAGCCCGGCTCACCTGTTTGTAGCGGGCGTACAGGTAGAGCAGCTGGTCCCGGCTGGCCGTCTGGATCAGGTCTTTGACGCGGTCCGCCGCAGATTCAAACTCCCGCTCCAGCTCGTCCCCCTCCAGCCGGTCCCCCATTTCCATGGCGCTGCAGTCAAACTTGTCCAAGCCCACGTCCGAGTCCGAGTCCGAGCCCGCTCCCCCGAGAGGCTCCCCCGTGTCGGGCCGGGCTGGATCCGTACCCGAGCCCGTCGCAGTGTCCGGAGAGGACGACGGTGAACCTGAAGCCATTGTTATTGTCTTAGTGTGTCGCCCCGGACGACGAGACCGGTGGATCCTCGGGAGAAACGTTCAGCCAGCGCAGAGCAGGTGTGAGATATGACTTTGCTTGTAGATATTTAGGCGTGTTTAATCCGTTTTCGTAAAGATTCCGCGACAGTCGGATTTTTTCCGTCAGAGGTCCATCACAGGTACTGTACAGTAAAACCGCCGGTCTCTCCCACTGCTACGAAAAATGGTTCCGCCGGTTCCAC
>JABUIW010000200.1:319776-337980 GCA_013363375.1 Menidia beryllina | reverse complement strand
GGGGGGGGGGGGGGTTGGATGCGCGCCACCCGGTTGCGGGAGGTCCCAGCAGCGCCGCTGCTCGTGCGCGCTGCTCGTGCGCGCTGCTGACGCAACTCCGCCGCCCCTGTCCAGCGCATGGCGGGCCGCGACGTCCCCACAAGTGTCCAGGGAGGGCCCCAGCAAAGTCACCGCGCGCCGCTCCGCCCGACCACCTGTTCCCGGAGGCCCGCCGCCTCCAGACCCTAGCATGCGGGGCGCAGCCCGGCACGAGCGCGCCGGGCGGGACGAGCCGCGAGCGCAGTGAGAGGGAGCGCAGCCGCGAGCGCAGCGCAGCGCCGCGCGCACCGCACCGCACCGCCGCGTGTTGAGCCAGCAAGTTCCCCCCGCACAACTAAAGTCGCGTCGACGGAGAGGGGACCGCCGCTCCCGGACCTAACCGCCGTCACCGCGCTCTGCTGCCGCCAACATGAAATTCGCGGAGCACCTGTCGTCCCACATCACGCCGGAGTGGAGGAAGCAGTACCTCCAGTATGAGGTAAAGTGGCGTTCGTCTGGAATTCTGTTTCAAACAAATGCCAGGTGGATGGAGACGGATGGAAAACTGGACCTGATTCCAGGTTTTTAGGGACCGAAAGATATTAATCACCAGCAAGGATACTTTTTACTAGATTTGATAGTATGTTTTAAGATGTGTATTTTTAGTGTGAAATAGTCTTCTCTGGAGAGCATTAAGCGACAGGAAGATAAGGGATGCCCTATTGTTTATGGGGGGGGGGGGGATTGACTGCGGCTGTTAAGAGCCAAAGGGAGCATTCAGCCTCTTCTGACAGGTGCTTAAAACATGAAGATTAACGGAGTAAATAGAATTCCTTACTTATTGGAAAACTTGTCCAAGAAAATAATTTCTTAATTTAACCTAATCATAAATACATCATATCTCATATGATGCCCAGCAGAGTAAATAATTGATTTTTAACATGTAGTGTGTGTACATTTTTTTACTTTTTCGCCACAAATCCAATAGAATTTTCACATCTCATTATAATTTATGGTCATTTTTCTGCTTTTTGATGTACAGAATTTTCTTTTCCTATGCATGGATTTTTCTGATTATTCTTATTATCTTGTTAATGAGGTTGTTTGCAGACTAGACGGAAAAATGAAGAGGTCGTAATTAAAGCACTAGCCTCATTTGGACCAGAATTTTAAACCAAACAATTTTTTTTCCCCCTTTTTTTTGCTCAGAAAAAATCTCCTGTGTATCAAATACAGACTGTTGTAAGCATTTTTTTCCTTATAATTTCCATATACTTCTGTTATTATTATTTTTTTAAATCAGGTGCTTACTTAGTGTTTCTAGAATATCTGCTTGTAGTTATTTATTTTTTGCCCGTTTTTTGTGTCAGTAAATGGAGCTGCAGGACTCCGTCCCACACAGAAAACCGTCTGATTTCTGTTGTCTTTGGATTTTGGCTGATGTTTGTTTGTAGACAGGTTGTTTGTTGGTAGTGGACATACATGGGCAGTATTTTGTTTTCACTCCCCACTTCTTGGTGGCTGTACACAGACAGCTTTTGTGCAGATCGGCTCCTCGGTTCCATTTGGCTGTATGAATTATAGACAAAGGACCTGTTCTGTGCACCCTGAGCGACCTGCAGCCCAGACTCCAAACTAACGCTTTTATTTCAGCAGCATGCCCCAGATATAAAGACTGAGTTGGGTTTTTGCTACAGCAGGCTTTGGGATCTTCCAGTTTTTAACATGAACGACGTGGCGTCATAATTACATAATGCAGACATCCTTAATCACTATAATCAAAGGAGGAAAGGAATTTAAGAAATCTTTTCTGGGTTCAAAATTAATAATTTCTTAAGTAAATTTTAGATGGTTTTAATGTACACAAAGAGGCTTTTGGCGTGTGCGTGCAGACTGAAGGGACAGATGCATGGCCATACCAGCCATTTTACACCTCCAGTCTTCACCACGGCACACACTGACCTGAGATGGATGATGAGAGATTTTCACTGTCATTTGTAGTTGGTGGTGTTGTTGTAAAGCATTTAGAATTCGACATTTGGATGAATAGTTTTATGGATTTTTGTGCTGGACACATGAGATATTTGTACAGCTGATATTGTGTAGATATAAAAGGGGCTGTAGTCGTTGAGTTTAGGATTGTTAATTGGCTTTTTTTAACCCATTTATGCCTTCACAAATACAGGTAGTTTTTAATTAATGCTGTCAGTCGTATATCGTTTACCTATTTGTGACTCATGGAGTTAAATTCAGCATATCAAAATAGTTTGCAATCAATCTCCAGCATCTTCCAAAATATTTTCACATACGTGACTCACTGAATAATATTAAAAAAGGGAATCGTTTTTCCTGCTCATACATTCCTTCCGAAGGCTGAATTGGGCATTCGGTGTTTGGTGAGGAAGCGTATGTATTTGAGTCACTGCAGGAGCCTTCAGTCTTTGTCTAACCTGTAAACACCAGGAGATCTAGAGGAGGAGGGGCAGGTAGATGGATCATGTCTATCAACTATGGGCAGCGTATTTAAGAATGCAACGCTGTCCGATAGTTTGTAGATCAGTCCAAAAAAGGGAGATAAAAAGGTCAGTTTTAGTCACTCGGGTCACAAACGGATAAATGGTATTCAAATCTATATATATGCATTATTCAAACATTTCTACATCCCTCCTGTGTTCTCGTTTAGTCCGTTAAAACTGGGTGGTAATCTACTCAGAAACACTAAATTGCATGTCTGTAATTCCGGCGGCGTGGCTCGTTTTACCGGACAGCATTACAGGCGTCCAGATTGACTGTGGTTTGAAGTGACTCTTCCATTTGTGCGGTTGTTGTATTAATTGACCTGCTGTCTAGTCAGTCTTCCATTTTTCGAGCATCCTATTGTGTGGAAAGCTGTGCGCCGTGTATCTGAATTGGTCAGCCGGTTTCTATGCAGATGAGAGGAATGCGGCAAAGTGGCTGTTCCAGCAAATCCCGGCTCCGGTTAGCGAGGCTCCTCGTCTCAATCCGGAGGCATCGACAAGCCAGTAGACTGATCGAATAATTAGCTGTGACCTTTATCCTGTGAGATTGTAATTATAATATAGCTATAGACACTAAACAGCAGGGTTTTTTGCCGGTGTGTGTGTCTCCTGCCTCTCAAGAGGCTTATACCAAAAGGCACTGATTGATTTTAGGTACAGGACAATTCAACAAATCTCCAAAAGTCTGTTTTCCTGTCAGCAACTTCAATCTCCACATCTTAAAGCAGTAGAACGTTTGCAGACAGTAACCAGGGACTGTGGTGAACATGCAGGTATCAAGAAAGAAAACATCACATTTAGATTCAGGTGTGTGTGTGTGTGAGTGCTTTCTGTGAGTTGTGTGTGCATGTGAGTGGGCGGGTGGGAGAACAAGGCCACTTGTGCTGTTACCTCTTCAGTCTGATCACTGGCTGGAGCTGAGATGTGAAAGACGAGAGCGCATGTGGAGACTCCCGATTCCAATTCAAAGAGTCAAACTGAATGTTGGTTTAAAGAAAGTGTGGGGGGGAGTTCAGCTTCTTTAGGGGTCAAGCACTGGACACCAAACCTCCGTTTCCTAATGAATCTGAGCCTACAGTTGTCTGGTTGTTATAGGGCGAACTGCACATTGATTATACAAAAAGGCCAGTTTTATGTGTATTTTGTGCAACACGACTATGAAGCATCAACAATCTGCTCCATATGAGTGTTATGTATACAACTGGCATGGCACGGCAACTGCTGAGAGCTCTTTTCCTATACCTCCCTCCTCCCTTCCATCCTCACCTCATCGTTCCTCCCCCACTGGGAGGACATCTGGTCCCTTACCAGACCTGCCCCCTGCACCCCTCCTCCCCTCCTCTCAGCCTAACCTCTCATCCTCTGCGCTCTTCATGGATCCCCTCAGACACAGAGCGCCACATTCGAGGGATCAATCGTTTTCCCAGCCTGATGAGGGACAATGTGCCATCTCCCCGTGCACGTGATTATGTGGCACAAAGTTGTGTTGATTAGGTCTCCAATCAACACGTGGTGGTGTTTTAGGGATTTGGTTCTGATGAAACCGCTCATTCAGCTGGGCTCTGCAGGCTCATTCACCATCATCACATCCAGCCAGGATCGTCCAAACTGAAGGCCCAATCAGGATTTGCTCAGCTACAGGTTCGCAAAATCAAAAACCAACAACCCTGTAGGTTTGAATCAGTTCCCCAAAGAGCCACTGCCCCTCTCTCCTGTCACTGCCATCGCCATGGCGATGCAGTTATACGCTCCCCACCTCTCCTCCCTATTTTAAATCTACATTTCTGTCTCCCATGTGTTAGTTAATTTTGGGGGGGTGTAGATTATTAGTTTATCTCCAAGTGTTAGTAGATTCAAATGCTACTAATCCCAGGAGAACTTTGTCAAAGGAACACACAGCGTTTGAAGCCTGTAGTCTGGTGGAGAAAAACCTGAACACAGACACAAAAATTTTCATCTTTTGACATTTCATTGACTCTCTGACATAAGAGGCAGACATTTTCATCTAGTCTTTTTAAACCAATACACTTAGAGATGCACATGCTCGTATTAATCATAGTGAAATGGTATGCTAAAAATTGAGTGTCTTATTTGCAGATCACAGAACAAAATCTATGTGACTCCCTACTTATTCAGAACGATGACAGTTTTTTCAGTCTCTGTTATGAGTTTAGTGGAAAAGCTGTCCCACTCACACATGGCCCCATAGAGTTCTAATTGAGTTGTATAAGTCAGATATATAGAGAGTAGGTATAATTAAGTTATAGCGGATTATGAATTCAGATGAGATGTACAAGAGCCATCTTTACTCTGGGCATGTCGAAGCTTTACTATTTGAAAAATGCTTGTCCAAGAGCAATTTGGGTCTCTTGCTCAGACCGGTTTATTGGATCAGAATTAGCTGATGAAGTTTTTTTTCCCCTCTCACTTCACCAGGCATTCAAGGACATGCTGTATGCCGCCCAGGACCATGCTCCATCCATTGAAGGTAAGGAAGCCCACTGTTGGGTTAACAAACGCAGAGCGACAGACAGCAGAAAAACACCCAGACACACCAACGCACCCAGCGCCCCCTGTTTGGGCATCCCCAGAATAACAACCTCTCGTCTGCTAAAAATAGGCAGAAATCATTGCTGACTTGTTAGCTCTGCACAGTTTCTGTCCCAACCAGACCACAGCCATTTTAAGATTAACTATCCCTTACTTTTTGATTTAGTAAAGTTAACTTTACACCTTCTTAGGAGTACTGAGGCGCTTATTTGTGCACTGACTTTTGTTTTTCAGGTGTATTATATATGGGGTTATTTCAGGTATGAATACTGAAAAAAACAACCTGCATATTTGAGAGCGGGGAAGTGCTAGCCAGCCTTACATAAGAGGACTAGAATTCAATTCTGCGTTGAGTGTTTCTCTTAACACAGCAGAGGTGGAGAGGGCCGCTGGCTATAATTACTCTGACATTAGCCTGCCAGCGCAGTGTAATGAAGGAAAGAATTCAGACCAGTTGTTTTTATTTCAGATAGCCATTTGTGGAGGTAAACAACTTTCTTTAGTTGCTGGGTTGACCTGAACTCACAAGGGTCATAATGTACAGGAAAAAATAGGACTTGACCTACATTTGGGTGCACAGAAGTAAGCATGTTTTTTATCAGGTGTTTGTGTATGCCTGTGCCCGGACCAGGGCTTCGATAGGGCTGTCGGTGTTGCGCAACAGGCCCCTCACAGAGCAGCCGTTCAGTTCCAGCTGAGCGGACCTGGTGTTGATAGGAGCCTGATATGTCTCTCTCCATGAGCAATAGCGATGCGACACACCCTC
Organism: Menidia beryllina; assembly: GCA_013363375.1. NCBI lineage: Eukaryota > Metazoa > Chordata > Actinopteri > Atheriniformes > Atherinopsidae > Menidia > Menidia beryllina. The sequence continues at coordinate 332,127 of JABUIW010000200.1, read as the reverse complement.
ACGGTGTTTGTGTGGGTAACAGAGGTGCTTTGTGCGTGTGTATTTGCGTGTGTATGCTTGTAAGAGTCAGCCCTTGTCGCAGAAATGGGATTAATGCGTCTTGTTGACTTGATTTTTGACTTCTGTCGGTGGGACGCTGGGGGGACGTTATGTAAATGACTGTGAAATATGATTTATGTGTGTGTGAGTATGAATTATTATTAGCCCTTGCACCCGTGTTCTTTAATAAGGTCTAAACCGCTCCCCTCCCTGGAGCAGTGGCTGCTGGGCACGGCTCTGTTCAGACGATGATGGATTAGTTCCTGTCTCAGGTCTGGTCTGGGCTGATAGGTCACTTCACCGTCCCCGCCAGCCTGTAGCGAGACAGGAGACCATGTGCTGTGAAAGGAGACATGATCAAACATTTGGTTTAAAATGCCTAGAATGCCATTCATCTGGTGTGGCTGTAGCCTGTCAAAGCTCTCCACTTGATCAAATTGATTTGTTATCATATAACGCAGTGGCCCGGCCTGCATGGGAACCAGCCTCAGCAGTGATGGAAAAAGTAATCCTATATTTCATGTTCGTAAATTCTTTTTAGTTTTCTAATAAGAAATTACTTTACTACCTGATGATCAGAGGTGTTGCGTTACTTCTGAAACAAGATGGAGGACATGTCCTTTTACGTGCGATCTTCCACCCTGTGTGTGTTAGACAGAAACCTCTTAAAGCTTCAGACAGTTTTCTGCTGTGTCGGTTTAACCAGAGAAAACACAGGCTGTAATAAAAACACTAGCGGAGACAAATACCTTTATTGAGCTTCTCCTGAGGGGTGATTTGTTGACTCTTCATAGGAGAAACGAGATCAGTCATAAGACACAAGCTTACTGCAGCAGTTTCATTTCACATCTGCTGAATTCAAACTACCAAACCTGATTAGGTCCAAACTCAGTCAGAAATTATCCTGTAAAGAACACGCAGCATTAGATCTTTTTTATTGCTGTTTTAAAACTTGTTAAACAAAGTCCTCCTCACAGCGAGTGGCAGAGCTGGGACTGCTGATGTTGATATATCTATGATTAAATGTGATTTTGTCCCCTTTAAACCCCCCTTTTATTCAGTAATTTATTTGTTATTCCATGAAATGGTGGTTTAAGATGGAAGAGTACAATGAAGTATGATGAAGCCCATTAAGCAAGTGTACATTGAGAAATACAGACAGGTTCAAAGTGAAGAAAAACATTTTAGGCTTAATTAAGAATCACACACTGCCAGCATAGTTTAATCAGTTCACTTAAACCTTCACCATCATACTGCAGAAGGAATTGATATAATCTGGGAAACCTAAAGATGTTTTTAGTAATGGCTTTGTTAATTATTTATTCCTCTTTAATAAAAATAAAAAAATTAATTGCAGCTTTTAAACATTCAATACAACATGCTGTGCCAAAAAGCATTAAAGCATTAAAATGATACAAAAGACCAGTTATGATGATTCAGATTGGGGCAGTCCTTTTCTCCTGCCTCATTCTTTACAAAAAGCTACTTTTTGGTATTCAGAAGCTGTATGCTTAGCCTCAGGGAGAGAGTTTACTGAATTCTAACTACTTGCTCACCCACTCTGCTTCCTCACTGGCCACCCGGCTGCACCTGATAGAGATGTGGAGCAGATAAACGAATCCTGAACAGGCAGCTCTGCAAAGCCTTCCTCTGCACAATGACAGTGGCCCTATTTATTATGTTTACGGTTCTAAATCTGTCTGATTCTTTATGGTATTATGTACATACGAGTTGTTCAAATTCATTACATAATCATCCCCTCCACAGTAAAGAACCTGTGTTTAAAGGGATCACAGCAAAAGACATCTATAGAAACAACACAAAAGAGCAGTAATGATGAATAGGAAATAGTGTTACAAAAAAGACAGCGCGTGTATGTAAAGATGGCCGAGGTCCTCCCCGTGACCTTTCACCCCTCGTCCATTGTCCCAGTCCTCCCCAGTCCTCGCTGCCCGTGCGTGAGTGTGAAAGGCTGGGGAGAGCCGTGGAAACAACAGCTGGTTCCCCCTGTTCCAGCCATTACAATGAGTTATGCCTTAATCTAATTCAATTAGCCGGCAGATTATTATGGGGATGTAAAACAAAGACCCCAGATAATACTCCCAGCTTTAACAGGAATCTGCGTCCTGTAGTTATGTGTCGTGCTCTTTCCAGTAACATGCACACACTCTGTGTGCCCGCATTGATATAATCAAATATTTTTCATTACCCTGAAAGTCTTTCATATCACATTTCATTCATTCATTCTTTCATTCATGTGTCCTTCTACTACTCTGTCAATTACGAGTGGATCCCTGTGATGGTATCTGTGCAGGGATGGGCTTGGGGGAGGAGAGTAGCTGTGAGGGGGGGGGGGCTGGTGCTGCTGCTGGACACAGTCAGCTGAGGCTACCTATCTGTGTCAGGAGAGCAGATAAGCTCTGAGGAGGACAATGTACTGACACATTATTGGCTTTTACGTCAGGGAATGAGGAAATGATGGAGAAAAAGACCCGCAACGCTGACTGGATTTTTCCCTACGTTACCATTCAGTCTATCCAGGATAGTGAAGTTCCTTCCTAAGTCAATGTTCCCTGTCATGTGGCTCACAGTCCCATAAATAACTGTATTAAAACAGCTCATTGAAATGATGGTTGAGAATTGAACCTGATTTTTTTGTAGTATAGTTGTGTTTTTTCTTTTCTTTTTTTAAACTGCTATAAGCACAAAAAATTTGGATGTGCTGTATTGTAATGGGCTTTACCTTATTGTACCATTCTGTTGTTTGTTGTTGTCTGTTTGCTTGTATCAAACACCTGTTTAATTTGTAAATAAAAAATGTTCATTTTTACTTAATGAACTTTGCATGTCCGGCTTCCCAGTGCCAGGCAGGATAGTTTGTGTTACATGCCAGAAAAAATAGAATTACAAATCACAAACTGTAACTTTCCATGTAAACTAACAGAAGAATGAATGTATTGACTAAATGAATGATTAAGTGATTGGAAGCAGCCTGAAAGCCAAATGTTTATTTTTCCATGGTGTCCCTACTCCTGTCTCAGGTAGCCTGCACCACATGCCTTCTATCGTCTCCCATGGAGACGTTTCTATAGATTTGCCTATAGACCAATGAGCAGGACTTCAATATTGAACTTCACTGCACTTCCTCACCTCTGTCAACATCTCTCTCTGCTGCCTCACCTCCACCTGGGCATGCTCTGTGCAGATCAGGATGCTACCAGAATTAGCTCTCAACCACAGTTTGGTTACAGATGGATCAAGCAACATATTTTGAGCTTTCAACCAGCAGGCCTGAGCCCAGGAGCCTTTAGCGGCGGCCACGCCCCCATCTGGCTCTAAGTGCTTTCTTATGAATGAATTTCTATCAGTTGCGTGCTACAAATCAAAGCAGCAGCACGGAGCACGGCCACAAACGAGCTCCTCCTCACCTTTTTGCCGTGGCTTGTTGTGACTGCATTGTTGTCCAGGCGAAGCCGCCATTTTGTCTGCTCTCGTCAGCAGCCATGATGAGAGGTTAGTTGAAAAGCAGCTAGCCGGTGTAATACGGGGCTGATTGGTATTCTGCTGGCGTGTATGTTTGAACAGCAGCTGTTATTACTGTTCAGGTTCACTGCTGGAGTCTTCTCTGCTCCCCTGTGGATCTACATTATTTTTGAGAAGTGTTTATATGGGATTTGTGGACACTGTATGAAATACAGTAAAAAAATAATTGAGTTCTGGGTAATAGTTTGAGGGATTTTAATGGTTAAATTCCCTCGCATCGTGCTGTAGCATCAGAAAGACATCTGACACAAATTAGTCTTTACCCTGAAGGATAATAAAGGATCCATGATTATGGCAGTGTTACAAAGGTAACAGATGGTTGATCATTTTAAGTCATTCTGTGATTAAAATTTTTTTTAAAAAGACCATGGCCATTTCTAATTCAAATTTCTTTTTAAAGATAAGGAAAAGATTATCGTCGGAATAGAAAAATGACAGACAAGTGCAGCTGAATAGCCAAAGTGCTTTTGCACATTTCCGCAGTTGCTAAATAAAAGAAGACATCCATGTTTACTCAGTGTTCCTGTCACAGCAGAAGGGAACAGACACAACAGCCCGTCCTCTGACGGACAGACAGGTCCTGACAGGGGACAGGGGTCAGGTGTCCTTCCTAAAGCCATGGAAGACAGACAGATGGACATGTGGACAGAAAGGTAGACAGGCGGGGGGGGGGGGGGGGGCAGCCCGGGTCCCCCACCCACCTACATTATTGATGGGCTCTTTGACAAACGGCTGCTCGCGCTCACTCCCCGCTCTAATTGTTGTTTTCGTGTGGGGGTTGGTTCCTTATTAGTTCAGATTATTGTTATGACCTGACTGAAGATGGTACAAATTTAAGTTCGGCATGTAAGAAAGACGTAAGAAAGGTTTGTGTAAAACTCAAGGGCAGAAAAAAAAAATTGTGCATCATTTTGAAGAAATAGTGTCATCATCATGCAGCCAATGTTCAAAGTTCAGAATAAAGTGCAACGCTTTTAACATTTTAAAGAATTATTAGACAGATTTTCAAAAGTTGTGCCTATCATAAAAAAGGTCTTTGTTGTGGACGTGGTTGTGGATTCAAAGACTGATCCCTTAATGAGGTTGTTGAGGGACCTAGAGGGAGGGAAGCAGCAGATTCAGGGTCAATACAAATGTAGGGTTGGTATTCCAAGGTCAGGGATTAATCGAAGTGAGGTAATGAGGTAATGGACAGAGAAAAAGGTAAAGGATAAGCAGATGGAGTGGAATGAAGAAAGAGGGAAAGCCCTTTTTGGCGGTTGTGATGATTAAAGGCAATAAAGGCAGTGAATGATTTCGGGGGTAAAATTGTGGCAAATGGAACTGTCAATGACTGATATTGAAAAGGAAATGACGGAAACGGAGTGTGAGAGAGACCCTTCAGCAGCAGACAGCCAAACAGACAGAGTGGGAGGTCTCTGGGCTCATCTCCAATGCATGTTGCCCTGCATTAGCACCAGGGCCATCCCGCAAGAGAAAGACTGAGAGAGAAAAGGAACCGTGGTGGATGAAAGTCTTCTAGCTATCCATCCATTATTCATCCGTGTATTAGATCTCGCATGAATGAAGTTGGAGAGGAGAGCAAAGGAGGGCGAGAGGCGAAGGTGTAGGCTTGTTTGGAGAAAGGGGGCACTCGGTAGTAAACGGTGTAGTGCTAAAAATAGCATTCCAATAAAGACATAGCTCCATTACAGGGGATGTGCTTAGATATGGGGAATTAAGAAATTCAGATGATGTTGATGGAACAGACGTGACAGTAATGGAGGGATGGAGGAAGTGTGGGTGCTCAGAAGGGTCATGGTCATACTTGAAGCCCTTCACCTCTTTAATTTAGTTATCAGCACCTCTGAGGCTTATGTGTCCTCCACCACTGGGCCTTGCCGCCTCTTTATTGGGAAGTATGTGTGCACGTGTGTTCTGGCCTCATGAACAACCCGTCACTTAGATTAGGATGATGGAAACACCCCTTCCATCGCATATCCACGTGCACAGCATGTCTACATCTTTTAAGATGTAGACAGGCTTAATTCACGTCTTCATAATGAACAATTGATATGTTCCTTGTCGGCAGCTTCTTTTTTCCCCCGTTAGAACGCAGCCCTGTGAAGGTTAAGTAAACTGAAAGCGTGGATTATCAGATCTGGATGACTGCCACAGACACAGCTGGGGATCACATACATGTAGCAACAACAGTTATTTCAGCAATCTCACACACGGCCGGTATGTCCGCATAATGAGAGCTGCCAGCCTCAATCCAGAAGCATCCGTCTCTGTGCTTCAGAATACATTTTAATACTAACACGATTCCCAAATGGTAATTTCACCTCTGTTATTAGACAAGTTATTTTATTGGTCTTTAATGAGGCCTGCTCAACAGCTTGGGCTGTTTGCCAATAAGCCGGCCCGGTTAAAACTAATAGATGAGTTTGTGAAGCTTTGTTTTAATTAAATGCATCGTTTGGAAGAAGCAAAAAAAAAAAAAAAAACTGAATTTAAGTCTGTTAGGAGACTGTAATTGAGACGTAAAAGACTGAACCGGCACAGAGAAGAACAGTACTGGCATGTGACCTCGTCTTTGTGTTGATGTCTTCATCTCCTCACCCTCTCTTTGGCCTCCACCACTCTCACATACGACCGAATTTTAAGGCTTCACAAACGCTGGTGGAGATGCGACGTGCACAGACGGAGCTGCACGCTTCAGGGGGAGTGGGTGTGATGGTGAACTATAGGTGATGACAACAGGGCCATATGCTGATGGATTTTTTTCTCAAGTACTGCAATTAGAGGAAAGCCAATTAGAACATTGCACATCGCCCACTTTAACCTCTTTTTTGTAAGGCTACTGAATTTCTGGGCCAATTTTATTACATACGGTGTTCGTAGGTGTGCAGTTGCATTTCTCTTCCACACATAAGCTGCTGTTTAGCTTTCGGATTTCCTTTTAGAGGTATCCACAGCGTGCCAGCCTCGACCTGCATGGTAAGTTTGGCAGGAGTTTTTACACCCGATGCTTTTCCTGACGCAGCTCTCGCATTTAGCCGGCTTTGGGACCGGCACTAACATGACATAGAACACTGTGGCCTGTTTCAGGCAACTGGGGGTGCGATGTCCCACCCAAACACACCTCGACACGAAGCCGGGGATGGAACCCCCGACCGGCCCATTCATTGGCAGGCAACTGCTCTGGTATATGCCGTTATATGGAGAATTCCTAGGCTTATATGCATATATTTTAATGAAAATGGTATCCTGCAGTGAGTTTTTGGGATGTGTGTTAGTGGGTTAGTGTCGTGGGACGTTGAAGACGCAGTGTCCTTCACTGACCGGTGCGTCGTCTCTCCAGAGAGGAAACGAAACCTAGTTCAGACTGGCTGAATGGCATGAAATGGTAATGACGCACCAGTCAGTGCCTGTACTGACTCTTCTCTGATTATGAACAAAAACCCGGTGCTCAGCGTTATAGCAGAGCCAGAAAGAGCCGTTTCCAGAGCTGCAAACGTCCCCAGCAGCTGCTGGTTTATTCACTTTGTGCATTAGATCAGAACGGGCCCCTCATGTGGGAGAAATATCTCAGGTTTTATAAGGGGTCATAAAGGTGGCTTCTATTTACCTTCTGTGTGGATCGATGTGACGGTGTTGAGTTGTGCCCATGAGCAAAATGAAGGGACACACTGAGAGGCCGTGGAGTGAAGGCTGTGGAAGGGCCGTGAAAAGAAAGAGGAAGCTTGGAAATAGAAAGAGGTGACATTGGTGGTAATTGGAGAAGAGGAAGCTAGACCCAGAGGGATCCTCCATTCCCAAATGATACAGTTACTAACAAAAAGCATGTGTGAAAATAAAAAGAACTGAAAACAGAATACATTTTGTTTGAAGGTCTCTCAAGTCACCGGTCAATAATTTTAGATTCACTGCACAGTCTTTATTGCTTTCCACCGGTGGAAGAAATAACTAGTAGTCATTTAAGTTTTATAGATTTAAAGTCTCTGGATATTTTAACAAGGGTCAGATTATTGGTTGAAATTTAATTTATTTTATTTACTTGACATCATATAATCGGGGGACCAGGGAAGAGTGCGAGATCAATTATTCACAACTGTTGTTCCCCCTTGGTCAGGCTGTCTGCGTTATATTAAATGATGAATTATTAACCGTCTGCAAGATTAGAAATATGGCAATTTTCTATCCTCCTGACAGCCATGGAACTTTTGAAGCTCTGCTGTCAGTTATGAGCCACCCTAAGAGCATCAAAACCAATACATGTTAGGGCACCATTTTCTAAATATGTGGAGTATTAGAGGTAAAGAGGGAGATCAGCTACTGATGTGCAGCAGAACTGTGATAGCTGGCACCTTCTGCCACACTGACAGGTGTTTTGTATATTTAATATGCCTCCAAACTGGTGATTCATATATTCATGATACGGGTTCATAGTAACCAGAGGGTTCTGAGTCGAGTCCCGGCCGAGGTGCTGTTGTTACCTGGTGATTGTGCCTTCTGGTGGGTTCCTGACCTCTGATGAGGCCGTCTCCTGACCAGCTGTGTCGTTGCTGTGAGTTGCTCATCGGTGGCTTTTAGGCAGTCACAACAGTTTGTGTCTGTTTTGCATTTCCTCCCCAGGCAGACGACACGGCTTCTTGACAAGTGCCATTTCATAATTAGGTCTGGTAATCACCCCATTAATATGCAGCTCAATTGAGCGGAGAGCGGCTTATTGTTCCCCCGCCATTAACAGAAGACATATGTAAGAGGATTATTGTAGATTTCTTGTTAGGGTTCGATGATAATGAATCATCTGGGCACTGAGAAAAATGATCACATTGTTAATTTCAGAAGCATCTGTTATGTTATGAAATTAGTTAGCAGTTGTGTTAAAAAAAGATTGTAGTAATGTTTTTGAAAGCTTCTAAAGCCCAGCATTGGAGGGAGTGATGGTCACTCTTCACTACTGAAATGGAACTTTGTAGGTGTTTGTGGGCACATGAAGCTGAAAAGCTGAACTCTCTCTGTCCCAGTTACCATGGCACCATGGACAGCCACCGGAATCACTCGACCTTTTTTATTTTTGTTCCTGAGACTTTCAATAGCAAACACAATGAACCTAGAACATGTTAAACTACAGGCCGGGGGGGGGGGGGGGCTGAGTTATGACGCTGAGTGAGGAGAGCATGCTCGTGCCCCCAGGGAGCACGTTTGATACAGAAACTAACTTTGGATGTAGAAAGATGTGTTTTTTTTTAAAATGAGAATAGGAATACTAGTTGTACTTTTATTACCTTTAGTTCACACATTCTATGTCCAAAAATGTTTTATCACTTTGCCCCTTTGTATCGAAATCAGCTCAGTACAAGGTGTTTTCTCAAAAGCAGTGAATCTTCTATAGATTTTTTTATAAGTTGACAGTAATGTGGTTTTTATGAATCTGATCTTGTAAATTTTACACCTTCATCAACACTGATGAAAACCATCTCATTCATGTCTTCTAGGTGTTTGTGTGGTTTGCTATGAGTGTTTTTTGAATAGGAGAGTAGTAAATATTACATACATGTAGCCTTTTTTGAGGATTTTAGGGCGATAGAAACAAGGTGGTGAAATTCTGTCATAATTCTATCATACGACAGACACTTTGAATCTTAGTGAAAGAAGAGGAAGAATGGTCTTTAATACAAACAAATGTTGAATGTATGTCACAGTTTAACATCGTGTTTAATCTAAGTTAGGTCAAAATGTTTGAAATAAACATGTGAAATAAAGCTTGAATTTCGGTTGTCTGTGCCCTTAACAAAAGTGTTCTTTTTTTAACTTTTCAAAGGAAAAACAAAACTAACACCAGAGTAGCAGCCCTGGTCTTTATGACACCCAACAGCAGAACCCTGTGATTGGCTTGTGCTGCTGGTATGAAATATCCACAGATCTACTCAAACTCTTACAAGAGCTTTCTTTAAGAATAGAACCACAAAACAGACTTTAGAGGGATTGTGTGCCTTTCCATTCTGATTTTTGTTTTTAAAACTAAGTGATCTTTAAATGATTGTGCAACTCACTCATGCTTGTTTGCACAGTTCCAGTTTACACGGAGCAGGTCAGGTTGTCCGAGGTTAATCTTTTTCCACAAAAAAAGAAATAAACTCACCATTTTGCCACAGGTCATATGTGCGTTTTTCAGTGGGAATCGGTTTTGTGCTGATATACACGCACAAACAGGTCTGGAGCTCTAACTGGCTGATATTTGGCTCTGTTTTGGTGGTCTAGCATGAGGCCAGATGAATGCGCTGAATGCTGGCCGACAGTGGCTGCTTCTCTCCGTGTTTTCCTTAAACTCACACACAGAGTCATGCACACTTTTACACAGAAATGCCACTGAATACACATTTCACATAGCATGCTCAGAAACTACAGGACTGTCTCAGAAAATTAGAATATTGTGATAAAGTTCTTTATTTTCTGCAATGCAATTAAAAAACATGAAATGTCATACATTCTGGATTCATTACAAATCAACTGAAATATCGCAAGCCTTTTATTGTTTTAATATCGCTGATTATGGCTTACAGCTTAAGAAACCCAAATATCCTATCTCAAAATATTAGAATATCGGATTTTTGAGTTTTCTTCAGCTGTACGCCATAATCAGCTATATTAAAACAATAAAAGGCTTGCGATATTTCAGTTGATTTGTAATGAATCCAGAATGTATGACATTTCATGATTTTTAATTGCAATACAGAAAATAAAGAACTTTATCACCATATTCTAATTTTCTGAGACAGTCCTGTAGTTTCTGGTTTACATGCTTCCCAAACAGCATCACCCACCAAACATTCACATTTCCAGCGCGGCCCTCCCCGAAATGCAGCCCCCTCAAATGACCTGTAACACTGACCAACAGAAATGATCTGGATTTGGGATGTTTCGTCTGAAGAGAAGTCAAAACCGTTTATTTCCGCTGAGCTCTGAAACTCCTCTGCCTTTTGTCAATTACTAGCTATGTAGGTGGTTTTTCGTGGATGTCTTTTTTCAAAAGAGAACAACAACAACAAAGTTCCCAGCACACTTCCTGGTCTTGTAAATCATCTTAATGATATGCCACACTAGCATCCCAAGGTCAATGTGTTCCTAATCAAATCAAGTGAGGAAATTGCTCATAATCTAATAACATTAAGTATTGGATTCCTTCCTCCCTGCCAGGATAGAAAGGTAGATTGGTCAGCATGATGCCTCATTCATGAGTTAGGGGTTTATAACGTCACAATGCAAAAATGGAAACAGAAACTCAAAGGAGAAAGACGGCCTTCAAAAGTGCATTAAAAATGTATGGGACGTTCTACCACGTGCACTTTGGCCTGGGTTAATGTTGATGGTCCAGATGTGAGGTGTGCTAAGAACCAAATGAGAACGCTGTCAGAACAAAAGGGCAATGGTCACAAACTGCAGAGGGGGTGGGACAGTTTTATCCTCTTTGTAAAGCTTTGTGTTACTTACAGAGCTCATGCTCTGGTTAAGACTGGACTCACTGTTGACTAATGACTAATATTGACTCTCTTAGGAATGTGTATGAGTTTGCATTACTGTGAAAAATACATTTAAACAGCTAGATTTATGCTTTAGATTTTAATATTGTATGTTGTATCATTCTTTTACACCTCTCGTTTCCCCTTTTTTCAACATTAACTGCCTCAAACGTATTTTTTGCTTTCTTTTTTCAAGATCTCACCCATTCCTCAGCTGTTTAAATGTCACTTTGCTTTAGATACACTGAACAAACCTGCACTATCACTGGCTTTAGACATAATACTGAACAGTGCTGATAACAACATGCATTCAGTAGTGTCACCTCTGCTGACTGAGGCTTCTCGAGAGGTGATGCAAAATGTGTTTTCACACGGGAGAAATTCTTTGTTTCATGCCTACTAATCTCTTGGACCCTTAATAATTACCACGTGACAGAAACAAGTCTTGCTTGTTTGTGTGTGTTGGGTTGTGTCAGTGTGTTTCTGCCTACATTTCAGTGTATTTAGTCCTCAAAGGGAAGCTGTTTAGTGGGACTCTTATCGAGAGCCTGCAGCTGCTGGAAGCAGAATACCGTTGAGGCCTGGCAGGACCCGTTTTACACAGCACACACACCTGGGGTTTCCACACTCACACCACTGAGCATACTGCCACGGAAAACTTCTAATTATATCATATTAATGCATTTACCTGCAGTGAATGTTCAATCTGTGTGACTAAGGGCATTTTTGACACGTTCTATATATTGGAACTACTAATATTGGCCATTTTACATGAACTACATATTATATAGACTACATCATATCATGGGTTTTCATAAATACTGTGATTCTCTTGCATTAGAATTTGTGCAGAGGAGATGTAATGCCCTCAGGTGCGGTGCTGTTTAAGTTGTTGCTTCTCTAAGAACATACTCAGCCTTGTAGCTGTTATGAATATTAGTTGTGGTCACAGTGTGCATGTGTACTGGCTTTATAACTGTACTCTCTCTGCCCTCCGTCAGTGTCTTGACCACCCTGTGGGTTAGTGGATAGTGAATTTGATCGGCTGCTGCAGTGGCTAAAGTAGAAAAACCTGGACTCTTGTTCGTCTTAGATTAACGATCTCAGTGTGGACTATTGACAGAACGCTAATCTTGTTTTTATGACTCTAGTAGGCTCTGTCCGTACCATGGAGGTACCAGTTAGCATAGTCATACACCCACACATGCACACAGACACACACACACACACACACACACACACACACACACACACACACACA
>JABUIW010000200.1:233322-311527 GCA_013363375.1 Menidia beryllina | reverse complement strand
TGTGTGTGTATATATATATATAGTTACATATGTATAGATTTTTTTATATTTTTGTGTGGAATGCTGTATGTGTGTGTATATATATATACACACACAGTATATACTGTAAATGTGTGTGTGTAAACATATGTATAGATATATGTATATCCTGTTGTATATCTGGAGTTGGTAACAAAAATAATTTTCCTCTCGGATTATTAAAGTATTTCTGATTCTGATATATCTGATATATATCTGATTCTGATATATATACACCACCTCATATATAACAAAGGAGGTGAATAGCTCTCTTCTAAATGTGTGTGGATAACTCATTTTCACAACTCTTCAGTTGTAACAGCAGCAGTGTTTTTAGTCCGTCAGATGGAGCAAAGATCTAGCACCTCTTAGAGCCCACTGTTAGTGTAACGGCAGGCCAACCACATTCCAGCAGCAGCTATGTAGATGATGTAAGCTTATGCAAAGCCTACAGGACTGCTGCACTGTGCTGTCGTTCAGACATTTTACTTCTTTAGAATGGCTTTAATTTAGTCAGCAAGTAGAAAGAAACTAGGGGATAGTGCACTGATTATTATCAGTTCCTTTAGACTGAAGCTGAGGTCCATGTTCCTTCACACTCCTGTTATTCTCCTTCTGAATGCAGTGAGTGGAGGACACTACTTATTCCACCTGAGTGCCTGTGGAGCAGTAGCACACGCTCATAAAGGGGAATGATGGGAAGAATAGAAAAGGGGAGGGGAGCACATGTTCTGCCAAAGAAAGACATCATGAAGATGTAACAAAGAGACAACCAAGGTGGAAAGAATGGAGAATCCTTTAAATTGAGGGGAGGCCCCGGTAACCCCCTCTCAGCGTGTCTGATGGTTTCTTTTCCCTGCAGACCAGACGATGATTAATATCAGTCATGTTTGCTAACACTGAGCAGGACATAAACCTCATTGTTATCTTAATGAGCCGTGACCATATAGACCAGCCCTGACTAATAGGGTTACGCTGACAGTTGCTGATCCTAAGAAGAGATTTTGTTCTGGATCTAGTCAGGGCTCACACTATGACCTCTATTTAGCTCCATTCTCTGGCTAGCTGCGTTAGCTGTGCCCGACAAAAGGCATTCCACGGTCATTAAGGTAATGATCATGGGCATACGGACAACTTTGTGCAACATCTGGGGTGCAGAAGGAACCTGCTGCTCTCCAGACATTACTCAGACTCCCTCCTGTCTACTCCACATCAAGTTTCTGAACTCCTCTGGGTCCACATCTCCTACTTTTTAATAAGATTTGACTACATGCACCCTTCATCAACAAAGTAGGTGGAATCCCAAAGGTCCCAACTGTTTTCAGGTCATAGTAATTGCTAACACAGAATACTGTGGTTCTTTTTATTCCAAACATTATCTCCCTGTGATGCACAATGAGCAGTATCATCCATCATGCACTGCTCTGGAATGAGAAGATGTCTGCAAATGAAAAATAACACATTATGGTCACACGGGTTTCTGTGGTATCATGGGAAGGATCACATATTAAAGCTCTGCCACCTGGAATCTGTGCGTTTGTGTCCAGGTTTGCGGAGATAACTGTGTCCAGAAAGAGGCCCATTTGTGTCTTGGCTCTCAAATAAGAATCATAAGACAAAAACCCTGATTCTGAGACTTAGTATGGAGTGACTTCGAATAATTTGGAATTAAATAAACCAGTCCTTAATTTGCTTAAATGTTTTGCTGTGATCATGCCTCCTCAATTGTCCTCCGCTTGGAAGCATGTATAACCCATTATTTATATATTTTTTCTGGAAGCAAGCTGTGCATTTGTGTCATTTACTAACTTTGATAGTTGAATTTTTTGTCATTCTCTGTAGGACTATTATCTATAAAAACTCTTGGCCTGGTTGAAATAATAGCTGAAATGTTAAAACGACGGGGAGTTGGTTCACCAAACAGACCCACTTCCCAGTCATTCATTCATCTAATCACAAGTGCTTTAAAATTTAATCAGCGATGTTAGAGAGGAGGTGCTATCAAAGACACGGATGGGTTTGCTAGTTTCTCCCTGATGGCAGATGATGGAGAAAATCCCACAAAAACACTGACACAGTTTAAGTGAAAGCTTTGTTTGGGGGGTTTTCCAGCCTGCTATGATACATCTGATAATCTTCCCAATGTCCAGATGATATGATCGTTTTTTATTATGTGGCTCTCTATCTGACATCCACACCAAAAGTGTCCAGGATCTGAATGCATGCTGGGGAACTGAAGAGAAGCTTCCAGACTGACTCCACAGTGACGGTTCCTCTTAAATAGAGCTTCATGAAATCAGAGCTGATCTCCTCAGATTAGATTTTCTTCAATTATTCTTGTATTAGGGATCTGTGTTGTGCGTGAGTTTGCATACTGAGACACTGATATATATCACCCTCCTTATTGGTGTGCTCCCAGGGAAAAAGCCCCTATGTCTGTTCTCCTAACAAATTCAGGCTATGTATATGTGATATTGATGTTAATCATCAGATTTGAAAGCCAACACTGAAACAAGAGCACAGTTAGACAGAAAACACAGTGGTTGTTAGAGCTCAGATGACCAAATTGTTCATGTTAGTGCACGATATCTGCATAGCCAGCTTCCACCAAATGTTTTTGTCATATTCTGGATGTGACTGGCTTTAGATTTCTGACAGAGTTTGAGAGATGCCATTGATGTGGAGATGTCCAGGCGAGCGTTTTTTACCTGAAGACATAAATCAGACAGCTTAATTCACACTCTTATCAGTTTGCCTTTTCCATCTATTCTCTATATGCCTCCAGGAAGCCAGCGAGAAACTATTCTGATCATCAAGGCCCTGTGTGGGGCTCAGAGTAGAGAGATAAGTCTGGCCCAAACTTTCCCCTCGTTCTGACTGTCGGAGATAACACTTCACAGCAGCAGCTCAGAAAAAAGGAAAAGTAATGGCTGGCAAGAAGGGATACTAAAAACCTGATAACGACTGAATGATGGATAGAAAGGTTCAGAGAAACGTACACCGACTTTTCTTTTGTGCTAAAGGACATCAGTAATTAGCTTTCTCTTTTTTAAATTGGGCTGGAAGAGTCTGTGTCCCATTTCTCTGCTCGGTCTCATTTTCCAAAACTTTTCTGTTTTCGCTAACCTCTGTGCTTTGAGTTCACATTTAGCCCTCTGCTGACTCACAAATGATTGTGGTGCAGACAACGAGGATGAGGGTATCCGATCATTCACTCACAACAGGGAGACTAAATATATCCCAGTTTGCACTCACAGGATCGACTCATAAACTTGAACCGTTTTCTCATTTCCTGACCAAAACAACTTTTGGAACAAGCACGACCCACTTCATGTTGCTCCCACAAACTTTCCCAATTAGTGTCCCGTTAACCCTGGGCTACAACCTTTCCTTGTTTCTCATCCTCACATTGTTATAAAGTTTCTTTGAGACATAGAAGCTTCTCTTTCTTCATAAACAAGCAATTATCTTTTTTTTGTAAACGATTTAAATGATGCACACGCTGAACTGATTTCCACTTTGTCCTTTTCCCATCCTTTTTCTGACCTTTGACATCTTAACTCCACAGTAAAGCATGTATGGACAAAACTGAAAGGTTTACATCTTTAATGTGGCTCATTGTAACACAGTATTGTTGGGAAAATATTATCAGCACTACCTGGATCTTATGAGTGCCACTACTTTAGTCTATTTCTAATAACTAAACAGTAAAACATGAGATAATAACAGTACTATGTCTTATATTTGATATTGTTGTTGCTTTTACACATCTTCTTACACTCAGAATTTTCTTAAAACATATAGAATTAATCAATGTTCAATTTGACTTCTTTTCAAATATTTCCACCCTTCAGATGTCTGGTCATCCAACATTCTCCAAACACCTTTATCTCCTCCTTTTTCACTCCCCTCTCCGATGCCTCAGTCATTCCCTCAGACTTATTCTCCGGGGTCATTTTCCAGTGTGTCTTCCTGGGACCATCCCACCGCCCATCTGGCCTCTCCTTTCAACTCTGGCATCCACTTGGCTGCCAATAATTTACCCATCACACGTGTCCTCTCCCTCTGCACACACACCCACCAGACGAGCGCATTATCACTTCTAGAAATGTGTTGAATGTGTGACTCTCCCCCATCCTCTCATTCACCAGCCTGCGTGGATTTAGTTTACTTTCTGGATGTGCTTAGTTGGCTGTCTGGCGGTATAAATAGTTCTCAGTGATTTGGGAGCTCTGGTGGTTCCTCATCCTGCCTCCGGTCCTCCCAGGCACTCCAGCCCAGTGAGTGTGCATCCTTAATGCTCCCCATGGCCTCCATGAGAGGGATGATTGGTAGAATTAATTGTGGCCAGAGGGCTGAATGGGAATAAGTGAGAAAAGGGATTGGAGGGGGGGCGTGGGGGGGGGTGTCTGGCTGGTTTTAGTGTTTGGCTTCCTTCCTTAAAGCCTTGGCAGTAGAGGACATTGAGTTTGTTTTTATGCTTTTATTCCTTTTGTATCATTAGATTGAAATCGGCCCAGACTGGAGTCAATCCCATTCTCTTTTATGGCTTATTATTTTTCCTCTGTGTTTGTGATTTACACCTGTGTGCTCGCAGGGCAGAGATTAGTGAATCTACTTCAGGAGCAATCATGATATGATAGCCTCCTCACATCCCCTAACAGTCATGCTATCAGTGAGGGGTTATTAAATGGGATCAATGGAGCTTAGAAAGGGAGACAAAGAGTTTAGGAATGTTTTCGTTTGTGTGTTTTTTCTTTGGAGGATTGTAGAAGAAGAGATGCTGCTTTATTCTTTCTTCTCTCCAGGTCCAAGTGCTCCAAGAAATGGTTGCTGTCCCTCCACCTGGTGTATTTGTTTCCTCCTCTCCTCAAATTAGACACTGTTTTTCAGAATAAAACAGATCCACACACAAAGGAAATCTACATCTGTTGTCCAAATCCTGGTCCTAGTCAGCCACAGTCTCCATGAAGGATTTATGCCCCGGTTCTAAGGGCTTCTTCATTGAGCGCCTGTATGGGGATATAAGATGCGGGGGGTGGGGAGTGTGTGTATGGGAGGGAACTGTTTCGGGGGTGAGTGGAGAAGGGTTCTGGGGAAGCTGTCTCATCATTTATTTATACAATCTACAGAAGACGGGGATAGTAGAGGGGGGGGGGATGCCTTCTACGAGCTGCCCTGGGAATACTGTAGGTCAAGAGTTGTTTTTCTAGCTACTAGCGCAATTCTTTGTCTGGAAACGTCATCCCTGAATAAACACAACATGCAGGACTGGATCTCCTGCTCCAGACACAATGTGTACAGATTTGTATGCCAGTTTAGCAGCTTAGGTCATAAATAATAAACAGTTGCTACACTGCTGAGAGCAAAGCTAGGGCTTGACTATAATGAATTATATTCCTTTAATGGTCAGACGAAACCGGTCCTTTTTATTCACTGGAGGCTTTTAATTTAATTTGTGACTTTTTGCTAGGCGCAGGATTTTTATACGCAATAGAAATAACAAAAAAAACATACTTTTCTGTCCATCTCATATTCTATATTTTATTTTATTTCCTCAGATCTATTTGGTGAAAGCTGGTGGCTTCTAAAACCCTCCTTTATTATCAGCGGTCTAGAGCATTGATAATGAGAAACCATACTGTGGAAGCTGTCAGATTAGCATGAACTTTGATTACATGTTGTCCCACGCGTCGCAGTATGAGTGTACAGTTACTGTAATGAGGCTTTAATTCATATTCTCCTCTACACAGATCATTTTACGGGGCAGATAGAGAGTTGGTAACATGAGAAGTAAGTAGAGGGCTTCAGAGAAATGACAGATTTGTTGGAGTAGCAGCAGAGATGATAGTGGAGGCTGGCAGTGGAGCGTCAGCAAAACCAACACCTGTGAGGACCGACTCAAAGATGAACTCTGCTCTGATTGTTGCCTTTGTTCTTACACTTCACATGCCTCATATAGATCCCTTTATTTCTCTCTCTCTCTCTCTCTCTGTAAATATATAAATATATATAGCGGGATGAAGAGAAGTGTGCATTTTCTGTGTGAAACAGGTGCAGGGTCATTTCATAGCCCTCCTTGAACATGAAAACTACCTTTTCATGTCCACATTTGTCCGGCACAGGAACACACTGACGCACACCTGCAGCCCACTGTTTTTCAGTGCACATCCACTAGGCCCTACCATTTTCACCCTGTTTTAAAACTATAAGCTGTCATCTCTAGCTGCATATTTACATGCAACTGATATATATATATGCAATCTCAGATTCATGTTATGCATCATCATCTTTATCATTATTACTGATATGACAATATTTATTGCTAACTGATTGCTTGCTCTTAATCTCCTCCCGCCTCCACGTTTCTCTCCGTCGTTGCTCTTTCACACGGGTTTCGTTCTCAGTGTAACCTTTTACTTTGAATAACGGCTCAGTGTGCTTCCTGCCTGTGGATCCAGCTAAAGCGGTCTGGGAGCCCCTAGGTGGTGCCGGTCAGGTGTTCCCTCCCTCAGCTGACCTGCCTCTGGTGGTCAGCCAGCCGTGGGCAGCAGCCGGTCGTCTGGTCTTGGCCTCCTCCCTTAAATGATAAGATCTGTGTCAGATTCAAAGTTCAAATTCATTTGAAAGAACTGTCAGCTGCATTTAGTTTCATTTCAATCCCTAACATTCTTGTTCTGTGAGGAAAAGGATCTACTTTTTCTCACACATTCCTCTGTGGGGCTCTCCACTGTACTACATGCTTCATATAATGAGTGTTTTTCACATTTACATTTGGACATGTCATCATAACGCATGCTAAACACACTTTTATTCAGTTCATATTGATTAACACAAATAAATACAGTTTTTCATGAATAGCTGAAATGGTTTTCCTCTTTCTGGCCGCTGCCAGCTGCAGATATAGATGTGTTTAGTGTGTGTGTCCATGTGAGTGTGTGTGAATAGGTCAGTGAATGGCTGGCGGCTGCCTGAGGCATCGGTTTCTCATTACTGTGTCAAATATGTTTATGAAGCAATTTTGCAACGTATCGGACATCATCTCTATTTAAAACCTGTTTGTCTAATTCATTTCCGTGTTTAGCTACACGTGACATGGCAGAGGCATTGAGTCATGACACAATATATAGCTTAAATACATATTCTGTGTCTTTATTATTGTATGATCTGGTAAATGTAAAGAATCCATACATTGTAATTCTCTCCACCGCTGTTTCATATTTGAGCTGATGTAAGCAGAGAATGGTTGGCATGAATGGAGGTGCAGCGATGTTTGCTGTGGGATCGTGCGTGCCTCCGTGATGGTGCATTCTGCCCCCAGCTGCGTGTCCAGCTCCTCCAGGTGTTGGGTAGCCTGTTGTGAATGAGGCTGAGGATGGTTTGAGACAGAGCATCAATGCTGATTGAATTGACTGGTCCTGAAAAAGACGTGGGGTCGGGTTAGCCGGAGGAGAGACAGGAAAAAGCTGTTGATCTAATTCCAGCTCTGAATGGGTGTCTGCTGCCCGTGCACTGATGAGCCTGACAGGAATGCACGGGCTTTCTGGAAGATTAGGCAGCTAAGTCCCCTAGAAGTTAATGAATACACACACACCAAAGGAAAGCTCAGTGACAACTAACACCGACAGCAAACAGCTATGAAATGTTTCCATTTTTGTATAATGTGGTGTTTTACTTTATGTTTTTTACCATTGTTCTACTGCTTTATATGTAACAGGATAGGGTTACTGTAAAGTAGACACTAACAGGGTTCAGTCAAAACCAGATAAAGTACGTCAAAAAGGCAGCCAGTTGTTTAAGTTTGTAAGAAAAACGTGATTTTTGTAGCTGTTTTTCTGTGTTATTTTCATCCCTTCCCTTTAAGGGAAGGTGAATTGTGGCTTTATCCTTCAGTGTCTCCAAACTTGTTATAAAACAAGCATGCAATAAGTTTTGCATTAACTCCAAAGACTGTATTTTAATGTTCAACTGTGCTTTAAATCCTCACTCCAGTCCATGTTTCTTTGGGTAAACAGTGGATAATCCTTTCTTTCTTTTTCCATCATCCAGTCACAGATGAGGACACAGTGAAGAGATACTACGCAAAGTTTGAAGAGAGGTTTTTCCAGACCTGTGAGAAGGAGCTCCTGAAAATCAACACTTTCTACTCAGGTATTAAACACTCAAACAACTACTGAGGATCTGACGGATGGAGTTTGAAAGTATTCAAACGAGACAAGCTCTTGGAAAATTCACCTGAACTTCACCCTCTCAAGAATTTTGTGGTGTACAAATGGATATAATGAACCCATGAATTGTTACAAGTTTCTCTGATTTATTCCAGATAGGGCTACAATTTGCTCTATTTCATTCATTTTTTTGTGTAATATACAAATATTGGATCAGGTCTTCATGAGTGAATAGGTGTGGAGAGCAGAAAAGCAGAAAATGAAACAGATTACAGTGTATAAACAGATATACTTAAGGTCTAATAAGTAAAAAAGTTTATTTTGAAAACCCGCATCCCACATAAAGCAGAACTGTTTTAATGTACAACTAGATTGCGAGGATGATCTTAAAACAAAACTTGGATATCAGCCTGAAAGCTTTGTTGATATTTGACATGGCATGACCAGATTAAAGTCCTTTTTATGGCCCAGGTCCATGTCAGATTATAACCTGAATTTTCACCCAAGTCCCTGTTGGCCTGCAGGGAGCCAGTTTCAGTCAACAGGCGGAGTAATCTGAACAATGTTAGACAAATCAGTTTGTACCTATTAGCAATACAAACCATCAACACTAATAAGACGAATGTTTGGCATCTGTATTAAGTTCTGAACCTCTTGCTTAACTTATCATTTAGCTGTCATAGCTCTGACTACATGACCACTCATAGGTCTCAAAACTCTGGGTTTCAAATCTTCATTGTATGAATGGATGATGTTCTGCTCCAGTGTAAGGATCCACTTAGTAAAGGTTCTGTGCAGAGTGTTTCCACTAGTCCAGAAGCAGCTTCGGCCTAAGACAGTGGATCTCTCACTGGTATTAGGATTGAAGCGGCCGGCGGTGGTGTTTATGGTGGCAGGCCTGCCTGAGTGTATTTCAGGGAGCGGGGGGGAATGTGTGTGTGCTGTAACATGAGACGGTCGCTGTAATTTATTCTGGTATTCCGGTCCCACAAGGTGGCCTTGTGGTCTTGAAGTCGCCTTCAGGGAAAAGAGAGCAGTGACCCACAGTAGAGGCGGGCAGAGCTTCCTCTGGAGGCCGTTCGTTAAACTGCCCGCTCACCGGGGCAGTAATGACGGGACGTAGTGGCTGATGGATCGGAAATGCAGTTGAATTATGAGCTACAAAGTTTTGTGCCCATTATACGGAGGGCACAGTTTACTGATTGAAGTCAGAATGTTAGTCGTTTTCTTCTCTAACGTTGCAGACGGCATGCCAGTAACTAGGGAGTTTTCTACATGATTTATGGCAAATTATGGCAAGATATGCCATCTGCTTTTGATGGGAAAATATAGGCAAATGAGAGAAAGGAGTCTGCTAATTTATACTCCAAGTTTGTTTGTTTGAGTCCCCTTTCCAGCAGAAAAACAAAACTTTTCAAAGTCTGAAATCTTTAACATTTCAGAACTCAATTTTTGTGTCATTTTTAGTGTGGTCTCTCAAAATGAGACGACAGATGTGTAAATCATCCGTACAGATTTGTTTTTATGACAGTGATGATATACAACTTTAGGGGGAGCTGAAGAGCAAAATACATTATAGAACATGTATATATACATTGGTATTAATGTATGAATATGTGAACATATGTGCATGAGGGCACACAAAGAACCAACATCTCAGAGAATGTCCGTGTCTGCAGGAGAAGTTAATGAGATGCATGTTCAGCTCCTCTGTGGGTGCATTAACCTATCTCTGACCCAGATAATGGTCCCTAACAGCAGCAAGTGCATGTCAGCGCAGCTCCGCTGGTTCTGCAGGAGGTGGGGGGGGGCTGCTCAAATAAGATTTGTTCATTTTTGTATTGTCTTAATTCTTGTTGTTAAGAAAACAAACCTCTCCCTAGAACGAGGGGAAGTGTTTACCTCCTACAGGAAGACCTGTTTAAGGGGATTCATACAATCTGGGTGTGTTTGTTCAGTTGCTTAAAGTCTGACCATTAATGCTTTTCCATTTAGTCTTTTTTTACTTACTGATACAGTCTATCAGTAACATATTTTGAGTCATGTTTTCATATGTGGAAGCGTTTTGTGATTTAACGCGCCATAAAGGATGGTGGTAGTAGAAGGTAAATCAGTCAATGAATAAAACTATCTAACTTCTGAATAATGAACAGGGATCAGATTCCTCCTGTGGACAAGATTGTGTGTTAATGAAGCCCCTGTTTATTGTCCTTTCCTTTGTCTTTGCAGAAAAGCTTGCTGAGGCTCAGAGACGGTTTGCCACGCTGCAGAATGAGCTGCAGTCCTCCCTGGACGCGCAGCGGGAGAGCAACGCTCCCCCCGGCCTGCGCAAGCGCAAGACCGTGTTCCACCTGTCGCAGGAGGAGCGCTGCAAACACCACAACATCAAGGACCTGAAGCTAGCCTTCAGCGAGTTCTACCTCAGCCTCATCCTGCTGCAGAATTACCAGGTCTCTGAGCACTCATTCAGAGTAGATTCTTTAACTTTAACAGATCATTTCCCTCTGGCATTATTAAAGTATTTCTAATTCTGATTCTGATATCTCAAGGAAATAAAGCTCTGATCCAAACACAGAGTTCTGGTTGTGCTGAGCGCTGCATGTTTGTCCCGCTGCCTCCCACAGAACCTGAACTTCACCGGCTTCCGGAAGATCCTGAAGAAACATGACAAGATCCTGGACACGTCTCGCGGGGCGGACTGGCGCGTGTCTCACGTGGAGGTGGCGCCTTTCTACACCTGCAAGAAGATCACGCAGCTCATCAGTGAGACCGAGGTGACTGCTCGCATTTAGCCCTCCCAGACCCCCCTCAGACCACAAACCTCACGCCACCGTCGCATAACGCACATTTCTGTGTCCAGGCTCTGGTGACCACAGAGCTGGAGGGGGGGGATCGTCAGAAGGCGATGAAGAGGCTGAGAGTTCCACCTCTGGGAGCAGCTCAGGTCAGACATACTGCTGATACTGTCTGTCAGTTGTAGTCAAACGCATGTAAAATATTCTGGACTTTGGCTCTGAAAACATGTTTTTTTCTGCAGCATCATACAACAGATTTCTTGTACATTAAAAGGGCAATAAAAGCACCTCTCACCGTAAATCATGAGCTTTTTTTATGCAAAAACAAAAACAAACAACAGATCGCTTTAACTTTAAAACAAGCTTAAAGAAGCTCCAGGAAGTGTAGTCTGACATCCTGTAGCCATGATCATGTGCAGATGTCTGCGGTGCATGCAAGGTGAGAGGGGTGTCCTGATGGGAAATGATGGGAGACAGGAGATGGGAGACAGGAGAGGAAAACCATCAGAGTTTCAGCTATTGATTTCATAAGTGCCTTTCTATTATGGAACAGAAACGATATCTCGTGGAAATAAAAGAGACTTGTGGCCCCGTATCTCTGGAGTTAGATTAGCTGTTGTTGCTGTATTAATTACTTCCATGTCTGACTTAAATTGTCGGATGTCTGATGGGTCCATTTCCCACTGATTCACTTCAATAAAACGTAACTTTCAGGCTTTAAGTTGTAAACGTTGCCTGTACATAAGCAAAGTAAATGAGCCTGTTTACTTCCTGTGCACTGGTGTCTGTGTGTGTGTGTGTGTGTGTGTGTGCTAATCATGTTCTCTGCCTCCTCTGCCCCGCACAGCCCGCCCTGGGCTGGACCACCTTTCGTGTGGGGCTCTTCTGCGGCTTCTTCATCATTCTGGCCATCGCCTTCGTTCTCACTGGTACGGAACGTTTGGAGTCATGCACTTTCCTTGGATGGTTTCTTGTTTTTATTGGGTTCAAAATTATGTTCGGTTTTTCTGAGTCCTCGAACGTGTTGTGTTGTTCTAGGTGCTGTTTTCATCCGCTTTGAGAACGTGTGGCCTCTGGTGCGGATCTATCGTGGTGGTTTCCTGTTGATTCAGTTCCTCTTCCTCTTGGGCATTAACACCTACGGATGGAGGCAGGCTGGAGTCAACCATGTCCTCATATTTGAGATCAACCCTCGAGACAACCTGTCACACCAGCACCTGTTTGAGGTTACACAAACACAAATACATCAGACTCTATCAGAGAACTTTCTTTAAATGAATGATCATCCCCAATTTTATATGTTCACTGTGTAATAATAATAATAATTAAAGGGTACATTCTCTTTGTTTAGTAGAAACTGCCTAACCTTTTCGTCAGCATGGTTTTATTTATCGTTCCAAAATGGCAAATACTTTGAATTTGATACCACTCAGATTGCTTCATCAGTTGTTATCGTGTGTCTGAGCGACTTTTACCAGCAGCGTCTTTCTGTTTCCCTCTCTGTGCTGCAGATTGCTGGTTTCCTGGGCGTGTTGTGGTGTCTCAGCATCCTCTCCTGTCTCTACTCCAAGTACATCTACCTCCCCATGCAGATTAACCCTCTCATCCTTTACGGTTTCATGGTGCTATTCCTCATCAACCCTCTCAAGACCTGCTACTACAAATCCCGTTTCTGGCTCCTCAAACTGCTGGTCGGTCAACTCCTCTACTGTTCATTTAGTCCAGAGTTAGCTCCATCTTTAGGGGACAATAGATGCCGATGGTCCGGGAGTAAAATTAATTTCTAAGAAGCACTGCATTAACCAAACAAAGAAAGAATATTTAAGATGCCATCCCAGCAGCTCAGTTTGAGGACTAGAACCCAGTTTAATGTCTAATTTATGGAAGCAAAGTCAAAAATGGACTTTTAAGGTTAAACAGCACAGTATTGCAAAGATGTAAAGTTTTTGTCATGATTTCTTTTTTCACTGCTGTGCTTTGGTCTTATTTATTCTATTGTTGTAAATGTGGCTGAAAATATACATGTGTGCGAGTGTGTGTGTGTGTATGTGCGTGCTTGTGTGTGTGTCTGTGTGTGTGTGCGTGTGTCTCCCATTATCACCCAAAATGAATGCAGTTACAATCCAGATATCATCTCATGTTGCATGTTTACTAACCCAGTCTTGTTACTCTGTTCTTTGTCTAAGCTGAGCTACAAGACTGCAGGGTGGGGGGGTGGGGGGGTGGGGGGGCGTCGTGCGCGTGTGTGCGCATACGGGCTGCTGTACTAAGACCGGGTTGGGGGATAATAGAATGCAGCGGGTCTCTGGGGAGGTGGAGGCTGTGACTGTGCAATCATTACAGACATGGATCTATCAGTATGCTGATGCCCTGTGCTGCCCTCCCCCCCCCCCCCCCACACACACACACACCCCACCTCCTCCTCCTCCTCTCTCCTTCAGCCCTCCTCCTCTCTACAGATCCACAGGCCCCAGCATGTTCCCTCTGTTCCCCCAAATGATGAGACTCAGTGGTCCCACTAACGACTGATCCTGTAGAATCCCCACTGCCTGCAGAATTTGACTGAAAACGAGTGAATTTTTACGGTTGCCACTCAGGCAGACTGAGCTCCGAGTGATTTGTGTTTGAGAACTTGTAGCTCCACAGTGGTGTAATTTCCACAGCCACACAAAACATTCCCTTTTGGGACAAATGAGTGCACTGGTGCCATCTTTACAAGTGTTTGTGTAAGAAATGAAAAGCTCGGCCCGGCAGCACAGCGGGATTAGACTCCCGCGCGGAGTGGATGTGAGGGAGGAATCCTCCGGATCGATTCAGACTGGGATTGACATGACAGGAGAAACACTTAATGACCTGATGTGTGTGTGTGCGTGCGTGCGTGCGTGTGTGCGTGTGTGCGTGTGTGCGTGCAGGTTTGTGAGTGCGCGTGCATGTGTACATGTGAAAAACTATTAAAAAAAGATCAATGTTCTGTGACATTTGCAGTTGAAAGCGAGGGTGTTGGGTTTTTTGTCTAAGTGTGTACACCTCAGAATGTCAGATGTGGCCTGAAGGCTCCATGAAAACCAGTCAGGGCAGGCTGTATCACTTATAAAAAGCTCTGTCCGTAACTGGAGTGAAGCCAAATAACCTGCACATAGAAGCAGTCTTCAAACCCTGTCAGCTCACTTACTCTTTATTCCAGAGAATTAGGACACAAAAACTCACTGGAGGATCCTGTAACCTGCTGGTAAACAGCCTTTTTGCAGCAGAACTTCCCCGATACGCTCTTTCAATTCAAGTACTGCACACTGACCGCTGGATTTGTCCCCTCTGTTGAAGCTGTTCAGATGAAGCCTGTAAGGCCAGCCCTGGAGTTTGTGTCTCTCCTCCTCCACTCTTCTTCTCCTCACACTGTCCTGTCTGCTGTGTTTGTTCCAGTTCCGTGTGTTCACGGCCCCCTTTCACCGCGTGGAATTCGCAGACTTCTGGCTGGCGGATCAGCTCAACTCTCTGGTGTTTGTGCTCATGGACCTGGAGTATCTCATCTGCTTCTACATATTCGAGCTGCAGTGGGCCGACAGCGAGGGGCTGCTGCCCAGTCTGAAAGGTCAGACATCGATCCAGTAGCAGACTGGCCTTAACCTCCTCTGTATTTATGTTTGTCTCTGTGCCTGGGACAAAAAAGAACTTGGACAGGGGGTGGTGAGATCTGCCTGTGCTCTCTCAAGGAGAAAAACTTGCTTCAAGTAATGTGTGTTAGTTTCTTTTGCTGCAGGATAGCAGGCAGTGTCTAAATCTTCCACCACATTTTTTCATCAGTTGTCATACGGGTGTTTCATATTTTCTAAATGCATTTTGTAGTAACAGTAGATTTTGCCACATCTGGTTGCACGATGAGGATTTTTCGTAGTGTTGACAACCTGTCAGATATCTCACTTCTTCCATCTGAGATGGAGGACGAGACCAGATTTTACACCTCTGCCTCTGTTCTGCCAATTAACAAAGAGCTAATGGACCCTAACTGTGTGGATTAAAGTCTGGCTCTCCCAGCGATGAGCTTCTCTCTGCTCAGAGGAGCTCTGTGGACGGGGAATGTCCGAGAGGAAAAGGCAGATCAGATGTGTGTGTGTGTGTGTTTTCCTGCAGACCCTGGAGACTACGTGTGCCACAGCTACTCGTACGGCCTGCGGGCCGTCATCCAGTGTCTGCCCGCCTGGTTCCGCTTCATCCAGTGTCTGAGGCGCTACCGGGACACCAAGAGGGCCTTCCCGCACCTGGTGAACGCCGGGAAATACTCCACCACCTTCTTCGTGGTCACCTTCGCAGCCCTGTACGCCACACACAGAGGTAGGACTCAGGACACACACACACACACACACGGGCTGCCTTAGGCCGAGCATCTCCAGGCGGTGATACTGGAGCCTTTTGTTTGCTTTTAAGCCTTTTGTGTGCAAGCTCAGAAAGCAGAGGTGATCTTGAGTGCGAGTGCTGGCTTTGGTTTGCGTCTTGGTGCCTGGAGTCTCCATAATGGAAATGAAAAGGTTTGTCAGACACGTATAAACAAGGCTCTGCTCCCACAGCATGATTTCCCCCTCACTGGAGGTTACAGGGAACCCAGAAAGACACAGAGATCAAATCGTTTCCGTCTAAAAATCTTTTTGGAGACAAGTCTAGAGAGGCAAAAACAGCGAAAAAAAGAAAGAGATGCTATTAAGAGTCGAGTCACTCGCCCCCCGACGGCTTCACAATTAGCCTGAAATTATTCAGATTCAGAGGCCATATCACAAAAGAGCTCCCCTTCAAAGGACTAAAAGCGTCTGCACGCCGGTTTCCCGTCAGACGTCCGTCCTCCGGCTGCCTTCAAAGGCTTTTCCGCCGCGGTCAGAACGCTGGCATTTCATAGTAAAGCTATTTATTTGCCAGCGAAATGCCAACTATGAAACTTCATCTTCAACCTTTTAAAGTCCTAGATGTTATTTCTCCGCCCGAGTTTATTCTGTTCCAATATAAATTCAGATCAATCCATTTGCTGCCACAGCTGACCAGCAGTGATATTGACTGACCGAGAGGAGAGAGAGAGAGCGAGCAGATCTTTTTTTTCTTTCCCATCTCAGAAGGAAAGCTGTCCATTAAACAATATCCTCCTTCCTCTCTCGTCTGAAGTCTGTGTGCTCTTCGCTAATGGCCTCTCCTCATGTGTTATTCTCTATGAAGCCGTCTTTCATCCTCCGTGTAATGGAGGCCGAGGCCCATCATTTGTAAAGAGGAGAAGGAGGTTGGGAAGGCAGGTTTCACCACACACTCACACACACACACACGGGGATGTTTGGGGAAATTGCCTGTTGAGATATTTTAAGTGTCTCCTTCTGTAGGGATTTTTTTCTGCTATATTTGAAAGCCTCAGTAAGATGGAAATAGGAGGGATCCAGGAATAGAAGTGTTGATTAGAAAGCCTCAGAACAGGCTTTTAGCGCTCTCTCCTCCAGCCTCAGAGTGGGTGAGGGAAACAAAGCTGGAGAGCAGCAGGTTGGTTTCAGGTCCAGCTGTTAAAGGCCTGAGGAGCTGCTCAGAGTCTGGCAGAAGTCCCGGTCTGTGAGTGTGTGTGTGTGTGTGTGTGTGTGTCACCTTCAGGGCTAACCTGACCACAGCCCGGGGGCTGCGCTGTGACCTCGCTGCCTCCCGCCTCACCAATTCCTGGAATAGCTCCATTTGTGCTCCGGGGAGGCGAAATGCCTAAAAGCCTAGTGAAACAAAGAAATGGAGCGTTTGTCTTTAGACTGGCTGGTTCTTATTGATTTCCTGGTCTAAAACTCTAGCTGCTGTCAGAGGCCCACAGACTGTCTGGGCCGTGTTGAGTCTGTCCAGGATTTAGTCGTTTTAGCAGCTTTCCTCTCTCAGACGCACCGGGTTCAGAGCTGAGGAGCCGATTGGACGCTGTGATGGAACTCGGCTCAGCAGATGCCGGTGGTATTACAGACCGTTGTGGATTTGCTGCTTTAGGCAATGTTCCCGAAAATTCTGTGTCAAGTCCAATGCCAAAGCTGAAGCTTTACTCAGAGTCTGCACTGGATCAGATGCATGCACAGTTTTTTTTTTTAACTATTACTGACTGTGTTTTTTTCTTTTGTAGCGTCAATAGCAGAATTACAAAGATACGTTCTAAGTTGCCTGCTATGAGTAAAGCATTAAACCTCTGTCTGTGACATTATTATCAAAGCCTCTCCAGCCTAAAATAACCTGAACCAGAGAGGAACTTCACTCCTGCTGTTTTCTGTGAAAAGGTGGAAAGTGGTGTAGGAGGGGGAAATGAACAGAGTGCAGCCGAACTGAGAAATCCATAAATTCAGAGCTGAGCACTGAGGGGGAAGGAGGAGCAGAGAGGAGGAATGTGTAATACCCAGCCGAGGGCTGAGTCTGCTGGACTGTACTGGAATAGAGATGAGCCAGGA
Organism: Menidia beryllina; assembly: GCA_013363375.1. NCBI lineage: Eukaryota > Metazoa > Chordata > Actinopteri > Atheriniformes > Atherinopsidae > Menidia > Menidia beryllina. The sequence continues at coordinate 294,115 of JABUIW010000200.1, read as the reverse complement.
ACTGACAGCTTTTATAACTTAATTTCGTGTACTGACCCTGGGTTCATTATCAGGAGGAGAGTTGCTGCTAACCAGCGCAGATAAAAGACTCTGCTGAGTCAAATCCGCCTCTCTGAACTCTAAATCACCTCTGCTGGACCAGCAGACTCCTGCTGCAAGCATGTGCTCCTCTGGACTCAGACACTGTCTGAAAAAGGGATTTTAAAAAAGGGAATTGTGTGTTAACAAGACCAGTATCGGACAGAGAGCAGAGATGTGTGGAAGTTAATAAACGTGAATAGAGAACAGACGCTGTACTATTTGACATAAGTACAAATGTTTCAATAAAAATACATTTCAGTTATAATGATAATAATAAAAATGGAATATTAAATGGAATGCAGTAAAGCATATAGGTTTATTTTAAAAACCTATTTAAAAGCACAAAGTTATCACCAAAATGTGTATAAAAGCAGAACAATTTATTAGACTTTATAATTCAATTCAATTCAATTTTATTTATATAGCACCACATCACAACAACAGTTGTCTCACAGCGCTTTCGTCATGATTTTGTTGATAACGGTGCTTTTGTGTTTAGCTTCTGTGATGGTTTTTCAGCTTTATATTGGGAGGCCATACAGTCAGGTGCTCATCTTATCAGGGCCTCAGAGAGAGAGGTTAATGAGTCTAAAAGATACAAACCGAATGCTGCTGTCCAACTTCTCATTGTGTTTTTTCTCTGTAAATCCTGGGTGGTTGAATTTCCAATGTCCCCAGGGCCCTCTCCAACATCACAATGACATTTTTAAAGTCCTGAAAATCACAGAGAAAAGAAGACACAGATACCACGGCTCTCGGGCCAGTTAACTGAATTATGGGAACGATGTGAATAGACTCTGATCCTGGATATCCCAACCCTATTTCTCTGAGATCTTTTTTTTTTTTTTAGGATAAGTGTACCATTGTTTTTATTAATGTCCATTGTGCTATTTGAACTCTTTCTCTGTCCTCATTGAGATGTACAAAATACAGAAACTGTTCCTCCTCTGAGAAATGAAATGGGGCTTTGCAGTTCTGTGGCATTCACTTAAAGCTCTGGATGGCTCTGGATTACTAATTATCTTGTTGAAAAAGTGTGTTTCCATGGGAACAGATGAGAAATCATTGTTATAGTGGAGCTGTTTGTGGTTTGGACATGTTTCCATCAGAGGGAAAGAGGCCTGTTGCATGAAGTAAAAGTAGTCTATCTGTAACAGGATAACCTCTTTGATGCTTACAGGCACAGGGAAATGGAGACTGAGCATGTGTGACAGGAGCCAGTGACCACAGTTATCTTTTACTGAGCATCCAATCAATGTCCATCTCACCGTACTTAACCTCTTAATGGCTCAGGAGCGAAGCAGCCGTCACACGGCCGAGAGGCTGAACACCCCCGCTCCACACCGGCCCGATTCCTCCGCTGAACACACTCTGTTGTCCAGGACTCAGTTGAATCCACATCTGGGAGACGTGTGAGGCCACAGGGACCACTCTCCCCCCCCCCCATCGCTCAGCGGAAGAAGCCGGCTGCACAAAGGAGGCAGCAGTTAGCCGTAATTCTATGATAGAAAGGTCCTAATCCCCGGCGTCTAGTTGGCGGGTAGCAGGAAGAAGCGGTGACTGTGACAAATGGGAGCCGGTCCAGCCTCCGTCTGGACGCTGCTGTCTGTGTGTGTGAGTCACTGAGAGGCGGAGAGGTGCCGAGTTACAGATCAGCACCAACCAGAACCACGCAAATCACACACAGAGGGAAGCACACATCTGGATTTTAAAAAAAAGGTCATGTCAGGATACTAAAAGAGCTGAATCACGTCAGGAGGCTACACATGGAGGAAGCTGACATCTGTCCCCAGAATGCTGCTCATTTTGGGGAAATGTTGGGTTTATTTCAGAGTTCAGTGATAATATAATTAACTGATGAGTGTGTAATCTTATGAGGACTTGATTTCAGTCAGAGCTCTAGAAAAAAGAGATACATAATTTTACTCTGACTTTGACCTGAAAATCATTAATGACTTTTTATTTCAAATATGTTTGTTTATGTTTTCATTTTTCAAAAATGCTTATTTTGTATGATTTACAGAAAAATCCATATTAAAATCATACCGTAGTCTATCAAGTCCATAAAATGTGCAGCTGTTATGATACAGCCTGTCTTAGGAGAAGTCTGAGGATAATAATTTGGTTTAAATATGAAATTATTTTCCATGAGCTCATAAGAAACAACTCATTCATAGTTTTGTCGTTTAGATTAAACGCACTGCTCGCTGTTACTCATGATAACTTCTGACTACAGAGTTGACTAAAATAAGAGGTGGTCATTGACGTGGTCGACCAGCTCCTGGACATCTACTGAACTGGTCTTTACTTATGACGAGAGGGCTCCCTCTAGTGGCCGGAAGCAGGCGTGGCCGCCGTCAGGTGGAGTTGATGCTTTCGGTGTTTTTGACGCGAGTCGTGTGGATGTGTTTCTTTCAGAACAAGGCCACACGGACGCTGACATGTTCTTCTACCTGCTGGTGGTCTTCTCCACCATCAGCTCCCTCTACACGCTGATCTGGGACCTGCGCATGGACTGGGGTCTGTTCGACCGTGGGGCCGGGGAGAACACCTTCCTGAGAGAGGAGATCGTTTACCCCCACAAGGTAGAATCACAGAGGGGCCAAATGTGAGTGACTCTGGGGTGACACACTCTAATCCTGCCCCCCCCCTCCCTGTCCAGGCGTACTACTACTGTGCCATCATTCAGGACGTGATCCTGCGCTTTGCCTGGACCATCCAGATCTCTCTGACCACCATGACCAGGATCCACTCGGTGGGGGACATCGTGGCCACCGTTCTGGCTCCTCTTGAAGTTTTCAGGTGGGTCTGAATGACTCCCCTATCACAGCTGGACCCTCAAATGAGGCATTCCTAAGAGGATGACATATGTTTCTGCATTTAGACGCTTTTATCCAAAGCGAATTACAAAGTAGACACAATGTTACAGTTATCATCAATTTGAAATTCAGCTCTCTAGAGGAATCAGTTGGTGGCAGCAAAGAGAGAGAAGGAAGTACAGAAAGAGGAATAGAGGGGTCCAGAGGTCTGGGTAAGAGTCAGGATAGGAGCTGCTCTGTGGAGAGGGGGTCTGTAAGAGTTTCCTAAAGATAGAAAGGGTTGTTCTTGTAAGGCTTGGTAGGTCGTTCCACCATCTTGGAACAACACATGAAAACAGTCTGATAGTCTAAAGAGTGGTGTAGCTCTGCTGGACCACAATCCATTAATGGAAGAAGTTCTTAGAAGTTCTGGAGGTGTCTCCTCCCTTTGCCCCAGATATCCCCCCCCCCCACCGGTGGCCTGATTAACTCTGCCTGTGTTCCTCGTCCAGGCGGTTCGTTTGGAACTTCTTCCGTCTGGAGAACGAGCACCTGAACAACTGCGGCGAGTTCCGGGCGGTGCGGGACATCTCTGTGGCGCCGCTGAACGCCGACGACCAGACGCTGCTGGAGCAGATGATGGACCAGGACGACGGGGTCCGCAACCGCTCGGGGAAGAAGACCTGGAAGCGCTCCTACAGCCTGTCGCTGCGGCGCCCCCTGCTGTCCTCCTCACAGTAGGCTGCCCTCTCGGGATACATCTGAACGAATCCAGCTGCTGTCAGATAGGAGAGGCACACTTACTACTGACACTCCTAAGCTGGACATTTTTTATCTGACTTTAAAGTGCTAAAACAAGATGATGCAGCAGACTGATCTGACATGAGCTGATAGGAGCCCACAGAGGGGCTTTTGTTCCTCCAGCAGCGGATGGAGATCCAGGGTTATTGAGGTGTCATTAGATAAGTCGTAGAGTGAATTGATTGCCAGGTTTAGGAAGCCACTCAGAGAGGAGTGTGCTTTGGGAATAAGGGGTAAACATGGGAATCAATAGACTACCGCACTGTAGATAGACTGGTTCAAATCTTTAACCTTATCTCCACTATATTCTCACTCATTAGCTAAAAACGCTTGTTTTCTTTTCCCTTTCAGATCGAAGAAAGACACAAAGGTGCTGATCGAAGACACGGATGATGAGGCCTTCAGCTGAGGCCACAGCGTCAGCTTCTATCCGCCCCCACACGTCGCCGTGCTATACTCATAGGGACCCCCTCTGTTAATGCCTAACTCTAAAGCTTCCCCCTCACAGTTTAAAGAGCAGGCCCTCCTTCAGAGTAAACCTTTAAATCCGTGAGGACAGCCAGACTGTCCCTACCTTTGTAGAAGATACCTCATCTTTAGACCCTTGTTAAGAGAGTTGGTCTTTATAAGTATAGAAAGCACACATTATAAGAAGAGAGAGACACACTGACATACACACACAGGAAGACGAGCCTGCCGAAGCACAAGCGTAGCAACGATGGCCCGCAGTCACACACACGGACACACACACGGACACACATCTAACAAACCTCCTCCACAAAACCGATGGAACAAGCCCCGGATCGTCCTCTGATTCATGATGCAACTTCTGCAGAATCTTTTGATTAATTTGACTCCTTTAGTTTAGATAGAGCCATCTTTAAGTTCTCCAGGATTTATTTAGTGTACACTGCAAGTGACTGTTTACAAGCCTTTACGACTACTATAGGATCAACAGGGAGAAGAAGAAGCCAATCAAAAGACTAAACACTACTAACCAGAATCCAGAGAAAGGACTCTACACACATAACAGCATATCAGAGCAAATCAACTGGTTTTCACTCGTTGATTCTTTTTATACTCTTTTTTTTTTCTTTTTCTCTGAATTTTCCTGTTGTCAGTGCACAATCACAACGCTGGAGGCGCTTTCAGGAAAAGTGCGTTTACGATGCAAGGCATGGTAAAAAGTTCTTATAAAGGGAAGTTTGGATTCAAACATTTCTAGTTTTTTTGTAAAATATTTAACACACAGCGATGTCTATTATTGCGATAGTCATGAAGCACTTCTACATGTGTTTTTTAAACCCCTAGTGCTGGTTTTTAGCATCCTCATGATTGTTTCTGTGTTTTCAATGTGTGGAATGTTTCTCTTGGTTGAACTTGTGCCACATTTGTAAGAAGTTGATGAGAAGACCACAGATTTCCACCACTCGCATGAATGCAAAAGTGGCTTTTGAATCATTGTAGCGTGTCAAAGTGTGTTATTCCACCAAATTGAGCAAAGGCACAGGCGACGTCGTTCTTTACCAAAGCCTTATTCTTCTGAATGTGATAGGAGTGAGGATCCATTTGTGCTCCAGTCTGCCTGAGAAAGAGTCAAAAGACACTTACTTATTATCTGGACTTTGTCATTAGCTGTTTTAGCCTGCAGGTCCTTTCTTGTTGTGTTCAAGAGAGCATATTCAGTGCATCTCAAAAAGGAAAACAAGAAAAGGCCATTTCAAATTGATCGTAATTAGTCCAACATGCTCAGTCTAAATGTAAAAAGGCTTCTCTCTGGGGGCTCTCTGGTTTGATGTTTGCGTAAAAGACAATGACTGTTTGACCTGGTTGGATCGTCAGCGGCTCTAGTTTCACTGAACAGAAACCTCTGACGTCCAGGTGGGAGGAGTTTGATCGCTGGGAATCGTTAACCGGGACCGCTGCTTTAGTGTCAGCATCCTGTCGTTCCCAGACTGACCTCGTCTTAAAAGTCATGAGCGATTCAGCAGAATTTACCAAAAAATTGAAAAAATAGGGTTCCTCTACTCACCTTAAATGGGAGTAATGCATTTCCTGTCCATCTCTGAGTCCTCCAGGTGTCTTTCATCCAGCACACGTGCCATTCATGAGGGTTTGCTGTTGATTTCCATGCTTATCTTGGATTGTTGGATCTTTCCTGCTAATCGTAGACTACGAGCATGAAAAATGTGATTTGCTGTTACCTTTGAGATGAAAGCCGGGGTGATTTGCTGCTGCTGTTACAGGGCCCCTGGCTCTCTGAGGAACAACGCTAACCCTTTTGTCAGTGTATGTCTGACTTCCTCTTCCTGTTCGAGCCCCCCTGATCCTCTACCCTGTAGCTCCCCGTGGCCCTCTGCCTACAGGTCATGAGGCAGAGCGTGGAGAAACACAGATAGATGTCTCAAAGGAAGGTTCTGTCTCTTGCACGTCCGTTTTATTTCGTCCCTCTCAGCAGCTAACAGACTGGAACGCCCGTTTCCCTGTGAGGTTTAGAGGGTGGAGAGCTTTCCTTCCCATTGAAACACTGCACACGACACCACAGAATATGGCACACGCACTCACTGACGCCTGCATTTCCTCTCTCTCGTAACGGAGCGCACAACACCACCACAGCTAGTTTTGTAAAAAGCGTCTTTTGTCGTGCCTGCATGCCTTTGTTTTTATTTTGTACATAGATCTTAATTTATTTGACACCGTGTACATTAGTGATCATTGTACGCACCAACAATGATATCAATCTCATTCGTTGCCATTTTCGCTCCTGGACAAGCAGTATTTTGTATGTGATGGGGAGCTTTTTGGTCTAAATCCTACACACTTTCACGTGTAAAGCTGTTGAAATGTGTTTGTATAAAGACAGGAGGGTGTGTTTGACCGTATCTTGTTGTGATTCCTCGTATTTTAAGGCCCCGTCCTCTGACGGGGTGGAGAAGATGACACGAGGGGCCGGGTCCTGCCCCCCCCCCCCCGAGGTCGTATGGCTGTTTGTACATTTGTGAATCTGCATGAGAAAACTGGTGATATTACTTCTGTTGTTGTCGTTAACTGTACTGCAGGCAGAAGCACTTTGACACAGTTAAGTGGGGAGCAGAAACAGACTCCAGTCAGAGGAAGTCGCTCGCAGTGACCCGCTGACAGAAACCATACAGGGTTATTTTGTACAGTTCACGTTGGATGAGATGGAAACAAACCCTGACGTCCTAATTGCCTCATAAGAGAAAAACGGCTGATCATGTCTTCCCTGCTTGCTGAGACCTTCACAATGTTAAAGTGCTTGATATGTGTGCATCCTCCTCTCTCTTTTTTGATGTCGTTGGTACCGTTTCTCTAAACTAGTTGAACGTGATAGTACCTGTAGTTCAGTAGATGGATGTTCTGCTTTGATAAGATCCTAAAAAAAAAAAAAAAAAAACTGTGGCTATATGTGATTTGAAGAGACAAAGAAAAAATGTCTTACAGTCTGAACCATCCTCCCGAGTCCCTTTTACAGAGTAGTTTGTACGTGTCGAGCTTATAACGATGTCCCCCGATGGTTTTCGGATGGTATTTGTATTTCTGTACACTTTGGTGATCCTGTCATATCTGGGTTTTATAAACCATGATTATTTTTAAAACTCACTCTGGCTCTTGACTCTTCTTCTGTCTGTTGCGTGTTCCAGGACGGCCGTGCCCTCTGGCGCCCAGGACCGGCGGCGGAAACTGAAGTCCTTTTTCGTGTTATTTGGTAATAGCCGTTTGCAGTGTTTCACAGCCCACTGGAAACCGGATTGCTCACCCGCCTTGACCTTACCTTGAAGCAAAATTGTTCTAAAGCTCTGGCAGCATTTGCAGTTTTTCCCCCTCATTCTTTTTCAATTTTAGTGGGTAGTCAGTGTGACAGTTACATTGAGCGTGCCAACGAGGAGAAATTACTCATCCTGAAAATCTTGTTTCTTGGCAGCGTTGAAGCAAAATCAAAAGGAAATCACAATTAACTTAGAGATTACTCACCAACCGACTTATCCCCAGAATCCAGAAAAATAAATAAAGAATCGGTGTAATCTCTTCCAGTTTCAGAAAAAGTCCATTCCCAGACACAGAAAAGGGGGTCAGAACAACAACAGCACGTCTCCCTCCCAGCAGAGGGAGACGTGCACATCCTGAAGTGGTCATCCTGAAGTGGCCTGAGCAGGACTCGGCCCCCCCCGTCCGGGGGGGCCGGCGGCTACGTGGAGCAGGCCCTGTTAACACATCACCGCCTCAGGACCGCCATCACTGAGAATATGAGGCCACCGTTTTGGCCAAAGAGGATCATGTGATACAAGTTAAAGCTGCTAACTTCCTCTGGGGTCAGACACAGGAAGTAGATCAACCTTAAATAAGGCTGCACTGACACTTTCAGTCTACATTTCAGGTGTTTAAACATTTTTTTAAAAACTCTTCTGCCAGAGCTGGACATGACTGCACCTGCGGTCTGCATACAAAAGTTAAGAAAAGAAATTTTTAAAAATCACATGCAGATACATCAGCACTGGTTCCTTGTTGGGTTATTCCTCTTAGAGAGTCCCCCTAAGGTCTGGACTGGTACCTTTTAGGCCGTTTGTGCTCAAATCCCAACCGAAAACGCAGATATCTAATCTACTGTGCATTCAACTTCTAAACAATAAAACAACCTGCCAGACCACATCTAAGAAGGTCACAACTAGGTTGTTTATTCTCTGATAACTGATACAGGATAAACATTTTACATTCTGTTTTAACACTGATGATATTTTGCTTTTATTTTCAATGTCAGTATGCAAAAAAAACAAAAAAGGAAATGCAATAGAAAGATTTGGTGAAATCATGACTGATACATAATTTGACTGCTTCATCAATATCAAACTGATTAATCTGAAGGACTCCTTGTTGCACTGGTGATAACTTGTTTAGGTACAACACAAAAAAGGGGAAATAATACAAATAAAAAAATAAAAAAAGAAATGAACCAAAACACAAACACCAAGAGTTGGCTGACAGCAAACACTGTAAGGAACCACATGATCTTTGAGTGTGTTGATGCATATAGAAAAATACAGGATCCCTGTATATATGCACATACAGTAATAATGCAGTTATTATAGTTGTAGAACCTGTCGTGGCTCTGCAAACAGACAAAATGAAGAGAGCAGGATACACATACATACACACGTTTACCATCAACTCTCCATATAAACACGCAGAAATCAACCAACAGGCAGAAGGCTCTGGCTTTAGAAGCTAAAAACTACACTCGACATGAAAGAAATAAAGGGTGAAAAAAGACAACATTCACATTTCTGAAACAAACCTGATGATCACATGACGTCTCACCTGATCAACCATTTCTGTCCAGTCTCATTAACTTTAGTGCCACGTGAGAAGATAGAATATTGAAGATGCTGCAGATGAGCTCCGTTTGTGCCGTTGTGTCCAATTCCTCCCATCCATCAGGACAGAGCTCACTGACCCATCACCCCACTGTCTGTCGGCCCCGTCTCCGCAGCACTACCGCAACCCCCCCATGCACCCGTTCACCCACTCACCAAGTCTGACAGTCCCTCCATTCGTTAGTAGGGGTGAAGGAGTGAACGGGTTGTGGAGGGAGGCAGAGCGGGGGCCCTGCAGCTGTTTATGTCTGTGTTTAGTGTACAGATGTCCTCAGAGTCCATGCATTTACCTCTGTGAGTGAGTCCTGTGTCCGGCACTCAGCAGACCTTCACGGTGAGGAAGGGGCTTTGCTACTGCTGTAATGAACCTGGTATCTGTTGACCATCTGTCCTTTGACCTCAGTAGACAGACAGGTGGTCTTGCAGGGTAGGAAGTCCTCCTCCTCCTCGCCCATTAGCCAGTTCTGGACCGAGCGCTCGGCTGAGGCCGTGACGTGGTCGGCCAGCCAGCCCTGGTGCCACTTGTCAAAGCGCTGGTGCTGGATTACTGCCACCCTGTGCTGGGACTGCAGAGGAACAAGAGAACCGGTCAGAACTTCGCCTGTGACAAACTAAAAGAAGGAAAGTTCAGGTTTTCCCCCTCTGTGACGCTTAGATTCATCCACACACCCCTTTAAGCCAGTTTAAACTCAATGAGTGTCCGCATATCGTGTTGTTTCTACAGTGGAAACACTGGCAGTGTGGTCTAGGGATGTCCCGATCCGATTTTTCCGATCCCGGCCTATCAGAGCATGTGTTAAAGTTTAAAGTTATTTATCTACTTACTGAGTTGTCAGACTCATGTTGAACAGGGATTTACTCTGATAACAACTTAATGGTTAGGACACAGGCCTGTGGGTTACAGATGCTAATGCTAATGCTCGTGTGGGATCAGGCTTTTAAAAAAAAAAAAAAAATGGATCTGGAGTCTGGATCTGCATTTTCTCCTGACGGCCGATACGCATTTTATTGCAAATATCGGCGGCCAATCCGACCCAAATATCAGATAGGGAAAAGACTAGTGTGACCAGGGAAGGCTGCAGTATGAACACGGAAAAAGACCAAGATAAAGCTCATTCATTCTGACATTGCAAAGCTGCTCACTTAGTGGCTCGTTGACCAAGCCCACAGATCCACAGCGCAACAGGGAAACTAATCACATCAAACGGGTGACAGTCTTAAGCGTAGCTACCTTCCTGGCCTTCACCAGCGCCCCGCGGCGGTACATGTAGTCCTCAGAGTTCATCACAAACACCATTTTGTGAGTGTTGAGTTTGAATCGACAGTCCAGGCTGCCGGCATTTTCCACTCCGAGCTGCCGGTGCCACTCTCTCCGGCAGCGCATGGCCTCCACCTGCCGCACCTGCCAGCGCCGGAAGCTCCGCAGGTTCCTGAACGAGACACACACACAAACACACACAAACACTGAGAAGTTTGCTCCGCATGACATTTCAGCTCCTGATCGTCTTCACAAACGGCTGCATCTGCAACAACCTCCTAAAAGTCAGAGCAAACCTTTTTTATCACACTAGATCTAAAAACACAAGCCATATCAATCTTGAAATAAGGCTTTAAAGCTTTAAAAATAAAGCTATAGAGCAGGTTTGTTTCCTGCTCACTCACTTCTATAGCCATGCCACAAAACTTTACACGAGCACGGTGTTGCAGTTTGAATTCAGATTCAGTCAGACAGAATATCTTTAATCCCTTATGTCTCAGGGCACAAATACGGGTAATATTGGTTCTTTTAACTCACCAAAATGGCTATTAACTATTAAATGGTAGATTTATTTTGTCAAATGATAAGAGTAAATTTTAGTGGGAAAGAAGTTGCCAATAATGATTTAATGCTAACCTTTGGGTTCAGAGATCAAGAACATATAAATGAATACTTGTGTGTGAATATAATATGTTCCCATCATTTTTAAGCATCATACCTGGGGAGAAACACAGGCTTGAAGAAGTATCCTTCTGCTTGGGAGCACAGGCTGGACTCTGTTCCAACAAACTGTTCCATGTAGCTTGACAGGCACTGCCATTAGCAAGATACAAGATGAATAAATGATTGATTCGAGTCTGATTATTTATTTCGAGGTTTTCAGTGAGAAAACGGGCTCATAAAAAGGGTTTGTGGTTACCTGAACATCCAGCGGATCGTCAGCCTGAGCCTCCTCAGTGTCCAGCAGCTCCACGCTCATCGTCACCTGGCCTTTGTTTTGAATAAACATCACCTAATAGCAAAGAGACAGAAAATGATGCCACTGATGAGAAGGTTGCTAACAACTGTGGCTAAGTGTGATTTCTGAGGCGAGTCATGGAAACCAACTTCAGAAACGTTAGACCTGTAACTGCAATAAATAAACAGAATTCAACATTTTTACACAAATAAAACCAAACAATTCTGGAGGATAAAAGAAGAGCTTAAAGTGAGCAGTAAGCTGCTTTCAGCCTTTATGTGCTACTATCGAGACCATCCTCTTACAGACATTAACGATGCCCTTTGCTTTTCTGGGTACATTCAGTGCTCTGAGTGTTTTGCTGCTTTCTGAAATGACCCTGCAGCTGTGAAGTGCTCATTTCTTCTGCATAGAATGGAGGTAATGGGAGTTTAAAACCTGGCTCCGTGTGTTTTCTAGCCCTCATCACAGGACTCACCTTGAAGCAGTTCTCCTCAGCCATGACTCTCTCGGCTCTCCACTGGTAGCTGGTCTCCCATGCGGCTCTGACACACTGAGAGGAAAGGTTCCCACCTGCTGCCCCTCGCTTCCTCTCAGCCAGGTACAGCTCCACCACCTGCAGGCACACCTCGTCGCTCACAAGGTGCTGCAGCTGATATGGGAGAAAGCCAGTCACTTTTAGTGGAACCGATATCCTTAACTCATTCGCTGCCAAAGACGTCTATAGACGTCTTTTCAAATCCAACCGCTGACTGCCAAAGACGTCTATAGACGTCTTTTATTTTTTTCCAATGCGAGTGGCTTGGGGGACGATCGGCGAAAGTTTTTCCGTAAATATCGGCTTCTAGACAGAGTATGGACTAACAAATTTACCCTCTAGGTAGCTGTGCCACTTTTGATGGGAGATTAGCATAGATTGTAAGCAAATAAAAACAAACGCAATGGTTCGCTATGAGAGAAATGGCGCCGGTGAGACGCAAGTCGAGGAAGAACAGAATAAGGTAGAAACAAATTTTTTTTTCCTGATGATAGAAGAGAGTCTCCTCTTTCTTTTGGTGTGTTCGGTGTTTACATAGTCATAGCACAAACTATTCTGTGGCTCTTGAAAAATCAGTCAAAATTCTCAAAAAACTCTGGCAGTGAGCGACTCTCTGTTCTGAAAATGGCTGCCAGTCAATGAGTTAAAGTCCAGAGAGAAAGCAGCCCCCTTTCTTACCTGCCGGATGATGTTGTGGATGACCTTGTCAATGGTGAAGCCAATGTAGGCGTGGATGGTGAACATTTCCCTCAGCGTGTCCTCATACTGTGTGGAGTCCAGGTTGCCATCCAGCAGACTGCGCACCATGTCCAGGAAGGCTGGGTAGTACTCCTCCAGCTCCACCTCACCTGTGGAGGGAGAGCTCATCAGTTTGTTGTTCCAACTCGGCTTAGAATGGGTGTGGATCTGCATACGTTAGCATATTTGGCCCTCCAACAGCATGTATCAGTAGTTGTGAGAATGCTTTGGTTTCCTTTCATAATTTGATGACAACAATCTTTTTGTATGAAAGTAATCGTCTGATGGCTGAGCAGAGACTTCCCCCTCCCCATGTTTCTTCTGCATTTAAGCTTCAACCTCTGGGAAAAGGGCGAGTCAACACCAGCCAATACATTTCATGGGTGTGAGGGGGATAAAGTAGCATTACATAAGCCCTTTTAACATATGACTTTCAAGCTTTGACTGATGCGCCTTTTTGTGAATCAGCACCATGCGTGAAAGCAAAGAGGCAGCGAGGGGGTTTGAAGCCGATCCACCACTGACACGTCTCTGTGGTGGCAAGAAGAAGGTCACAGATGCAAGAAGATTCATGTTTGCCGGGGCAAGTAACACTGACATCATTCAGCGGAAACAGCGCGCGCACACACACACACACACACACACACACACACACACACACACCAGACACCCCTGCTCCACAAGCGTGAAGTACCAAAGAGGTGCTGCAGCAAGAGAGCCACTAGAATCTTTCTCTTTCTAAACAAAAAGCCACAACCACGCTGTGGTTTAGGACACCAACAGCTACAACACTGCATTTTAGTACAAAACTACACGGGACTGGGGAGCCAGCGGGACAGTGGCGTGTCCTTACAGTCGCACATCCGTCAGCCTCATAGCTGCTGGTTGTCGCTTTTGCCACCGACTGAGGCGGCTTTAATAAGCTGCCTCTAGTTAAGGAGCACGCCATGTGTTAAGATTACTACGATAACGCAAACTGCAAAACTCTTTCTGCAGTGTGTCCTCACTTTGTAAGGCCATTATACTGAAAATTAAGGGAAAAAAAATAACAGGGCAAATCATTTTCCTGTGCATTGATTACCCCCAATTTGCATAACAAAAACTAAGATGAAGAATGGGCTTTACAAGTTACAAAAGCTTACCCAGCATTAAAAGTCTCAGCTGCTACACAATGTGTGCATCACATAAACACTGGTTAGTCAGACAAACGCTGCATAGCTGGACTATGAGGACTTCTGGTTAGGGATGTCCTGTGATGGGTTGGCAACAGGTCAAAGTGTAACCCGCCTCTCATCTAACCACAGCTAGCTTAGGCCCCAGCAACCCCACCACCCCGCTAGCAAAACCCAGTACAGGCAGCATTTCCCCTTCCAGTGGGAGTCTGGTGCTTCAGGTTCATGACACTGACACGTCTCTCTGAAACCCGCCGGGGTTCAAGCCAGCCCTTTGTCACCGTGAATTGAATTGTAACTCTGGAATACATCGCCAGTTATGTGCAAGTTATTGTTGATTTTTTTTTTTCAAACCAAGTGTAGATAGCCTATCTGTGGGTTTCCGGTTCAGAACAATCTCCAATCAATAGGTCTACGCTTGAATTCAGTAAGACGACAACACACACACACATTTTGGTTTTGTTTCCATGGAGACCGTCCATAAACAGAGTGCACATCAGTAATCCTCGCCTCAGAACACCAAATCACAGCTTACCATCTAAATGAGTGTCCCCAACATTCTGTACAATAAATTGTTGCCTGGTACAATTAGCCTTTTGTTGTTGCCTCGTTTTTAATATAGTCGGGGGTTGGCGCATCCAGTCACGTGACTCCCTGGCCAATCAGTGTTGGGCAGTCTGCCATCGGCCCCGCTTGGAACCCTGGCAGTGTAGGTTAGGAGGCGCCAAACCCCAAATGGAAATGAAAAAAACAAAGTAGTCGAGTCCAGCCAGGCAGCACTGAGTGGAAAACCCCCATTACTCTGTCTTGCATGCCAAGCACAAAAAATGTATTCTAATAAATCCCCAACAACTCGTTATCCTTTAACATGACGATGGTACCGTTATGTGGCTAGCAAACATCAGAAAACTGTGAGTTAGAATGATCTAAACGGTGGGACTCACTGGGCTGTTTAAGGCGGAGCTCCATGGCCAGGTCACATGCCTTCTCCCTCCTTCCCTCTGCCATCAGCAGCCTCTCCCGGCTCTGCTCGGCCCGGTGCTCCAGCAGCTGCCGCTCAGCCTGCCGGTAGACCCTCAGCAGCCGCGAGCACAGAGTCTGGTGCAGCCGCAAAAAGAAGTACCAGTTGTTGTTGACGAAGAAGAGATTGTAGACCCCGTCCAGCTCCTTCTGGTGTTCCGCTTCAGGGTCTCGGAGGTCCACTTTCTCGCCCACAACTCCGGGGCCCGTCTCCATAGGCGCAGATCCGGGGTTGGGTGTGGCGGTCCCTGCAGGCTGGCTCAGGCTGCTGGACGTGTTGGATGTCTCGGTGTCTGCCGGCTGAGACGGACTGCAGCGCCTTCTCCTGGACTCGCCGTTGAGTTGCTGCTGCTGTTGGGACTGCGCTGGCTGGGGCTGAGACTGGCCCCCCGTGGTGGCCGCTGCCTCCGGTGCATTGCTGGGATTACCGTTTCCTCCTGCCACTGATGCGGCTGCTGAGGATCCGCCTCGTCTCTCCCCTCCTTCATCAGGGTCAGCTTCCTCGTCTGTCCAGTCCTCGGTGTCACTCAGCTCCCCGCGGCGGGAGAAGAAGAGGTCGGGGACAAAGTGCTGGATGATGCGCTTTATGTGGTCCTTGTCGTCTTTGTGGATGGTGGGCTGGCGTTTGACGTGGTAGATGATCAGCGAGGCAGCATCTTCTAGGATCTGCTTATCCTCATACGTAAACAACATGTGGGGTTCACTGGAGGAGGCCGAACCGGAGCCGTTCCGGCTCTGCTGGCCGACTCCGCCCTCCTCTGTGCTCTGCTCCTGACGCTGAGGTAAAGACAGGAAAAAGAAAAGCAACACAGACCACGTTATGCATCATTTAAAGATCCCCATCCAACTACAACTACAATATAATTGACTCAAGACAAATTTCTGTTTCTGTAAACTGATGGCGAACAAAACAACTTCGTTTGCTCTTAAAAAGCAGTTCTGCTGAAATATCAAAAGGAAGAAAACATGAGAGAAAACAGCAGAACCATCTCAATCAAAAGAACGCTTACTGTGGACCCTTTACATGAATCGCTTCTGCAGCCAGAAAATAACAAGTTGCTGTGAGCTTCCAACCATTTTTCACTCTAGATTGAGTCTTTTGTTGTGATTATCAAATCAATCTATACTCTAAAGACGCGGAATGAAAGGTTAGGCTCAACTTCAAAAGCAGCATGGCGGAGAAATGAAGCACACTCAAATCTTGGACGGTTGGAACATGGTGGCATTTTAAATAAGCACAGTTTGCTGATGCACATCTATCAGAAATTGAAGAAGGGATTACATTCAGGTTACAAAAAATAACACTAATTTTCAAGTTCTCAGTCATGGAGTTTTGTTTAGCTTCAAACAAACAGGACGGGAACAGCAGCACAGGATGTCAGGTGATCAGCTTTACCTCGTCATAGATGCTTTCTATCTCATTGAGGAGACTCTTTGACCGCAGTGCCTTCATGTCATTCTGTTTGAAGTTGACTCCTTGGTGGTCGAGAGACTTCAGGTAGGCTTTCTCATACTGCTCCCTCCATATCTTATTGAAACCCTGCTGAGCCTCTCTCCACTCCTCCTCCTTGGCTTTCAACCTGAAAGAGAAAAGCATGACTTTCATATAGAGACTTTAAAGAACACAGCTATGCCACCAAAAGTTAAGTAGCACTATGTTTGGCAGGTATAGCTACAAAAGACCATGTGTTTTTCTTTGTCTTTTTTCATCATTTTTGTATATCAGGACATATAATCACTGCCAGCCAAGACAAAGATTCTACTCTACACACACACTTCAGTTTCACATCTGACTTGCTTAAATATCCCTACTGGCATTGTTAATGATCAGCAAAGGGGAGGAGAGGGGTGTTAATTATCTATTCACAACTATATAAAAATCATACTTGGAACATTTTGCTAATGAGTTAAATGAACATTATGTTAATGTATGTGCATATAAAAGCAGGAAGTATCTGTGTCGCTGCAGATGATGGTGCAATCTGGACCAGTTACATCTGTTATAGAACTTGTTCAAACAGTCAATGACAATCCTGACCTCTTCAGCACCACAGGCACAGCGGTAGCAGGACTCCTTTTCAGTCCTTCAATGATCTCAGGGGCTTTGTCGCCATAGATACGATACACAGCACGACGCTGGATGACCTCAGAGGTGCCGCCCAGGCAGTCGTCTAATCTGAATCTGTCCTGGTCTTCTGGTGACAGGCGGGACAGCTTCTTCTGGACACTCTCTAATACCCTGATGGTTGCCAAGTTTGTCTCCAGAACAACATCCAACTAGAAATGACAAAGACAGAGCCAAAATTCACCACAGTGCTCCGGTAAGTGCTATGTCTGCATAAGCATGTGATTTCAAAACAACAAAAACAAACAGTTTTAAGAGCTGGGTCACAAATGGGTGGATTAAAGTCATCTTTCGAAGAAGCACACGTAGATTTATTGGTTGGAGATTAATAGATACCTCAAATCGTTCATCCTCACAGCGATGCAGCTGTTCCTCATAAGGAGTCTTCTTCGAGCTAACAAAGGTGGAGTCCTCTGACCAGGAGGGGAATGACACCCACGTGTCGTTCAGTACCTGCACACATCAAGAGCATGATGGGATGAAACGGTAAATTACACCTTCCCACAGAGAGGCAGTTCTGGTTCTGAGAAACCACCTCTCAATCATGTGCTCTGATTGACACTTTTCTGAATGGCATTCTCTCTTTTTTTTTTTTTTTTACTTGCACACCAGCGTACATGAACACACAACAGTGTGTACAACACAATCCTGCTGTGGCAGAAAGGACAGAAAATGGAAACAAGGCCGCTTTCAAACTTCAAACAGAAATGTGAAAACGGTTTACGGGACTTCAGGTCCAAATCAGCTTGGGTGTTAGATTAGTACCTCTTTGCATAGGGCAGTGCGCCCACTGCATTTAGGCTGCTGATAGGTCTTGGGCAATGCTCTATAGCTGGACCCCAGGCGCTTGCAAGAGGCATAATCCACCTCTCTGCCCCCTCCCCCTTCCATGTAACGATCCGACAGCCCCGACACAGCATGAGAGAGCTCTTTGTCTCCCAGAAATGACTTGAACTGTGTATAAAGCTCAGGAAACTTCCTGTAAAGGAGATGTGAGAAAATATGAGTAAGAGATGAGTTAGAAGAGGAGCATCTGAGCCAAAGCCAAATGTTTACCATCATGATGACCTGGGTGCAATGGCCAAAGATCTGTTATGACACACTATCATGTGAGCTAGTTGTGGGTTTGCAAACAGAAAATAAGCCATTTCTTTGCCACTTTTATCTATCTTTTCATCAACTCACCCCAAGAAAGGAGTGACAAGTTGTAGCAGCTCTGCTCCAGAAACTACTTCCTGGTTAAACAAGGCGATGCAGCGCAGGAAGTTCTCATACACTTCCTGGCTTTTAAACAGGCGACGGACCTGAAAGAAGGGAGGGTTGATGAGGAAATTAGACCATTGGCTTCATAAAAGCATGTCAAGATGACACGAGATTGTGAGCTTTACCAACACAACTACAGTGGTTTAAACAAACAAGAAAAACAACGTACTCATGAAAAACTATTTCTTCTCACCTTATCAAAGAAAGAGAATTCTCTTAAGACTCCATGTTTGCCAACTGAAGCAAAAGACGGATCTTTGGTACACGAATACTTCATTTTTTTCTAAATAAGGCGAGAAAGGGAAACCGAGTTTCAATCATCTTTAAAAAACATTATCCAACTTACTGTACAGCAGCAAACTGAACTAAAATGTCTTAAGCTAGGAAAAGGGGACCAAAATGGCGTTGGCTATGGAGACACATGAGAAATCTTTTTTTTTTTTTTTTTTTAAAGGCCCTGCTCATTTGATTTAAGTCAGATTTTGACTTCCAGCTCAAAGTCTGAAGAACACCTATTCTGCAGGTGTACAGCCCTGATATTTCTCAAAACTGTTGGTGCATTGCCTCAGGCAGAAAGTTTACCTTGAGCAGTGGGGACATATGCTGTAGGAGAATGGGCCTGGGTCTCTTTTTGTTCTGTTTGGTTATGGCGTCCTCTTCCTCAGACCTTTTTAGCTGCTCTTTCCCTGCTGTCAGAGAGCTCCCTGTAAACTACAAGAGAATAAAAAACACAGGGAAATAGTGAAAAGCTGTATGGACATCAGTTACAATGAAACTTTCATTTCCTCCTTCAACCCAAGTATTGATAAAGTTTAGTTGTTATTTACAGAAAGGTTTTACACTCTAAATCAGACTTCAAACAGGAACCAGAAATGAGACCACGTCATCCCCGTGCTGACCTTCCTAACTGGTTAAATTTAGATTTATTTTGTCTTTAAATTGCTTCTGTTTGTTTATAAAGCATGGCATGGACTAGCTCCCACTTCCATCACAGATCCTTCACTTCCCTATTCCTCCACAGGGAGGAATCCCTGGGCTCGACTGGCCCGGGGCTGCATGCTCGTACTTTAAACTCAGGTGCCTTTGCAGTTTAAACCCGCTGACCATGGAACAGTATCCCCTCTCCTTAAGAGCTGCCCTTCCACTGACTCTTAAATCTAGGCTAAAAACTTTCCTTGAATCCTTATGATAATTGCTAACTTTTTCTGCATTTATTTGCCCGTTGCTTGCTTGTTTTTACCTGTAACTGTTCAGAACGGCACAGTGTGAGAGTTTTTTTTAATCTGCTTTATCAATTAGATTGATTGATACTTCACAAAACTAAATTCATGACTTTCATATATGTGCTTTATAAAAGAAGGTTGTATTTCCATATACTGCTTCCAAGTGTAGAAAAACCAATGCCTATTTCATGGTCAAATGTAAAAATGATTTGTATGCGATGATCACTGAATGATACTGAATGATCACTCCAATACTAAACGTCAAAGACATTTCACGAGTGAGCTTGGTTTAAAAACTGGAGGGAAGATTTATCTGAGGCCAAAAATGAAGACGATCTAATCTCAGAACCTTTAAAGGTGCTATATGCTTTGAGAGGTCAATCTCTTGCTTGACTGACCAGTGATCTCTTGGCGTCAGGCAAGAACTGTCCAAACTCGGCCAGCAGGTCCTCTTGTCCCTTGAAGAGACTGGCAACTTTAGAGAACACCTCATCTTCGGTCATCCCGCTGCTGCCTCGGCTGCCCCTGCTCTCCTTCACCTCCAGCTGCTCCTTCTGAGGGTTCAAGGGGGGTCATTTTGTTCACATGAGAGAATCCAGTGTAATGTGGACAAAGCAGGGAATGGTCAATAATGTTGTGTCAGGAAAAGGAAAAGCATTTCTGACCAAAAGGCTGCTTCAGAAATGGGACTAATTGTTACTTTCACTGCTGTTTGAATATCAATGCTCCATTAAGTGTCAGAACTTTGAAGCAGGACAGTGACTATAAGTTTCCTAAGATGTGCCAAAATCTACCATCACTTCTGGATTTGTTCTGTACCTGATACGTGTGAAGGATCTCCAGGAACGCTCTATAAATCTCAGGGTGGTCCAGGAATCGGTTTTTAATCTTGTTCACGTAGCTGATGGCACTGTCAAACTCTACAGGGCTGGTTTCTGAAGCTGGCGGGGACACGGAGGAGGTGGTGGCCTGGTTCTGGCTCTCTCTGCTCATCAGTGGAAGAGAGAGTCTAGTGGGAGGCTCTGGAGGTCCAGCAGAGGTGGAGGAGAGGGAGTCTGAGGAGGCTGCTTTGACCTCGCTGCTGTGGGCCGGTCCGGCGTCGGTGTGAGCAGCACCGCCTGAGGGCACAGCCACTGCCGGGGAGCTCACACTCTTCCCCTGCTGACCCGGGGACACCTGGTGGGAGAGCAATCAACTGTGAGACGGAGCCGCTCAAAACAAGTATTCTGAACAGAAAGCTATTTCCCTAAACTTCATGGTTTATTTCATAGGACTTATAAGCAAACCAATTTCTGACAATCATAACTTCAAACTGTTTTGGGGGCTTTTTTAAATGTTGCGTGTCCCAGTGTGGCCTTTTGTTTTTTACTGATTAATATAATCAGCCACCACTCTGCATGTAAAGCTTTTTTTAGTTTCTGAGATTGAAAAAATTAATTTATTAAACTGCTTACTCTGCTAACAAGATTTTGGAAAGACATGGCTGGTATTTGTCCCTTGGGTTTCCACAAAAACCTGCACGCTTATTAAATCATACCAAAAGTGAACTGAACTGAGAAGTTGTCCGAGTTGGAGTTAACTGCCTTGAAATTAGAATAGTCTCTGCATGTATTATTGTGTCTACTTGCAGAAAACAAACGTGCACACATCTGCCAAGAAGGGAAACTCCACCACAAAAATACCTTACATTCAAGCAGCTCAGTGTGACGTCACTTGGATTTTGTGAGGCATGGATTTGTGCAAAGTAGCAGTGCTCTGATGAATTTCTCCCAATAAGGCAACTTGCCCCCCCTCCCCTTTTTTTTTTTAAACTGAAAGTCAGAGTAGCAGAAGCACACCTGTTTCCTTTTAAGAATTCAAAAGTCCTCTGGGCTTAAACATGGAGTGCCTTTTAGCGGGCCATGAGGTTGAGGTGGCATACTTGTTAAAGTCTGAAAGACTTTAAGATAAATAAATGATTGCCAATGTGTGGAGTATTAGAGGGTAAACAGAGAGTGCATTACCTGTGCAGAAACTGGAGACTGAAGAAAGGCAATCCCATTTTTTGGGACCTCTATCCGATAGCCTGGGGGTAGGAAGGCATTGAAGCCCAAGACCAGGTCTGGGTGTCCATGAAAGAGCTGTGACACGCGGTTTATTACCCCCGGAGTGTCAATGCTGTTCAAGAAAACACAGGGGCAGGCTAAGTTTCTCTCGCCTACTGAAAAGAAATACAGCCAAAGATGAGGTGCACAGAAGCATCTGAAAATTTAAGGAGACCGCAGGCAGCTCTGACAACAGCAGAGTTAAGAGTGATGTGTGAATGCTCTTAGTGCATTACCAACTAGACAGACTGCTGTCACCAATGGAATGACTCAAATGTTAAATCACTGTTAATGGAAAGGAGTGTGCATTTTAAGAAGTGTCAAAAGTCTGTATTTTTGCCCACTCTGGTCTGCTGCCATGTCAGAGTTTCTTTTACTTGCAGATCTAATGACCAGTATGCTCGTCCATGGATGGAGAACCAACCCCACTCCACACATCTGCCTGGAACTTTTTCCGTCTCGCGTCATCTCACACTACAAGATGGCGTGTTTGTCTCATCTGCTCTCCACGCTTCAAAATGACCGTTAATAAAGCTGGAAGCAGCAGCAAGTGTTTGTGAGCATCTTTTGCTTGCTGACTGATGTTTATACTTGCCAGCTGGCAATATGAAAACACAGAACGGCATTCATAAACACGGTGGGGAAACAACTGTGGTGAACACCAAATTATGCAGCGAAACACAGACAACTGACTCGATATTAGACACCAGCACCAGACCAGAGTTGCCTCACACACAAGACAGGCTCCAGAACTCTTGTTTATTCGTGTACATGTATGCACCAATACCTCTGGGACTTGAACTCTTTCATGATGTCGAGAAACTTGTTGTATATGCCTGGATCGTTGGCAAACCGAATTTTGACCTGGTCCAGGTATGACAAGGCATCTTCAACCTAAACACGTCGAGAGAGAAAACAAAGCAGTTAAGCACAAGGTAAAATTAGTCGCAGGCTGACATTTGAAGTAGTTTTTCCCCCACAATATCCTGTGATGTTCAAGAGGGATGTGACAGATGTTGCACATATCTGACAACTCCTGGTCTCCACATCAGTTAAGCATTAAATCTGAATAACTGCGTGCACGGTCCATTTGACTATTGCTCCGTTTAAAGTAAAGCCCTGTTTATTTGAGGACGTTTCTCAACACCATGTGACTTCTACGTCTGCAGGGGAGCTGCATGCATAGCTCTACGGACATGTTTGGGGCTTTCTTTTACATTTGCAGGCTTAAGTGCTCCAACAACAAACCCACCAGTTAGCAGAACAAGCTGTACAATGCGAGTAACTGCTAAAAAAATATAGAAGCAGGCGGCCGGAGGAAACACACGGCGGGCAGCTGCCTCTGGCTGGGCTGCACAGCTTTTTTATCGACCACAAGTGAGCTCGTTTCGGTAGCGACAAGAACATTTGTCCACACAAAGCACTGTCACCAACGGTCTACATTCGAAGAGTGTCGGTGCGGCTAACGTTAGCCACCCGCCAGTCAGCGGACGACAATAACTCACCGTACACTCACAACAACCGCCCGCTTACACAAATTTACACAATGCGTTCAGACGGCGTTGGTCTGTGGCCAGAAAGAGTGCCGCGTCGGGGGGGGGGGGGAAACGGCACTATACACAACACAGCTCAACAAAGAAATGTGAAATGAAGCTGCTAATCAACTGAAGACGCCGTTCTTGGTTGGCCCTGGCTGACGTTCTCCACTTTGTTCAAGCTGTCTGAAAAAAAAAAAAAAAAAAAAAAAAACCCCAAAAAAGAAGAACCCCCCACAACGACGGTCTCTGACTTAACGTTTGCTCGCAGCAGCAGCAGCCGCCGCTTTTGATGGCGTAAATAAGAAAGTATCGCAAACTGAGTCACCCGACTGTCACTCACACATCCATTAATGAAAACCAGCCTCCTCCACGTCTAACCTTACATGTCAGCGTTCGGCCGTTTGGCTGTGAATTACTTTTATTAGGCCAGCGAGCTAACTAACGTTAGCCAGCCGTTCCTCTCTCTCTCTCTACTCTCGACGATAAATCCAATGCAATGATCAGGCGAACAAAATGGTTGTGACTCTGAGGACTTTTCCCTTGTCGTGTCCGTTGTCTTCTTACCTTGAGCTTCTGGAAGTGCTGCTGCTGCACTTGCTTTTGCGTTATAACGTAAGGCTTGTCTTGGATTTGGTTTATTTGCTTCGCGGTGCTGTGCGCCTGAATCTTCGCCATTATCCCGGCGAGAGGAGGCTCGAGAGCCGCTACCACAACTTAAGAGGGAAGCTTCGATGTTACCTCCAGTTGTTGGCTAGCAGACAAACCTTGCTCTCGGTCGGGAAGCCAGCCTGCCAGCGAGCAACCCTACTTTGCCTGGCTGGATAGTCTCGGCACAGAGGCAAAAAAAAAAAAAAGGACGGGGGAATCCAGAAGAGTAGCGAGTGATGACAGACAAGCTGTTACTCGCCGCGACTTTGATTCAACGTCGCCATCGAATTAAACAAGCGGAGACATAAAGCGTCGGAAAATAAGCTCGGGGGACAATGGTTGCCGTTTAACGTATTTAAAATAACTATCGCCTGTCTCTTTAAATTCGGCGGCAGCGGTCTATCTTGGCGTCCGGAAGCCAGAGTAGGAGTGAAAAATAGGGGAAAAAAAAGGAGTGAAAAATTGAAGTGCGCAGCCGCAGCGGTGGGAGGAGCCCGGCTCTCAAGAATCAGATTGCTCCACTCCCCCTTCACTGCTACAAAGGAACAATGTTGCTCTATGTGGAGCGGCGGCCGTCCACTTTACGCTGTCCGTACAGCTACAGGATCAATGATGGACGGAGCCCCGACAGAGACACGCCAACACCGGGCTGCTAGTGGGGACTAGACCCAATGATGCGAGCATCGTCAGCCGGTCTCCCCGTTGAGGACAAGTTTAAAACAACAGGACCACTCCATGTTGTTGAACATGCATTTGAAGGAAGACAAGCAACGGATGTGTTCATTTGCATTTATTTATCCACATAATTTCATCACATTTACATTGCAACTGGAAGGTGCTAAAAGTGAAAGCGAGCTGTTGACTAAGAGGCTTTGGCGGCTAGTTTCCACCTCTGAAGCCACTGCTGGAACGTCAGTCCTCCTCTAGTGAGCTCAGGCAGGACGTGCTGGGCCGGCTTATCCCACCTACACATATGAACACACACAAAACAGAAAACGGGCGTTAACAAATCATACTTCACTCACTAACAGATGGAGTGGCACGAGAATCGAAATGGCATTAAGGTTGCTCTAAACCTTTTGTAAACATTGCCAAATAACTTATCAAGAAAGCAATATTTGAGTGCTTGCACACCCAATTATTTTACTCGATTCCTATTTGTGTTGTAGTCTAATTCTGTAGATATGAGCTAGAGGATACCAGGATGAGACATCCACACTACAACAGATTTCAGCTAATGTCAGGCAGAACTCCGACTGTTTCAGTCAGTCTAACTCTAACCCAAAAAGGAGGACTGAGGAACAAAGGAGGTGAGCCTCCAGTGTGTGTAAAGTCTTCTCTCTTTGTAATGCAGGTGGAATGAATCCCTGTTAAAGCAGCAGGTTGAAATAGGAGCAGCAGAAAGAGGTTCTTTGTTGTGAAGAAATCGTTTACCGTCTCATACATTTACTTAGCTTTTCTCTGGAAGATGTGGTTAACATAACCAGCCCACTTAATTTCCTCCATTTTTAACAAAAACACAATAAAGCAATACATTCGTATGTTTAAAAATGTTCCCTGAAACTTTGGACAGCTAAACAGGAATGAGCTTAAATGTGCCTCACCAGTCAGAGATGGCGAGCTTGACCTGGTCCCCATACGAGAAGCCTTTTGCACAGCAGCTGGTGAGGTTTCTGGCTCTTGGTAGCAAAGACTTCAGAAGGTTCTGATCCTCCTCCATCACTCTAGCCAGCAGAGCTAAGAAAAGTAGCAAAGGGGGATAGGATTTTGTAAGAAACTTCATTATAAACTTAATGTGTTCAAAGAGTTCCTGACTAAAGTTTGTTGTGGCCCGTTTAAAGTCCAACTAAAACATTACCTTTTTGATCGGATGCATGGAGCTGCTCCGTTTCCTTCTGAAGTCTCTGCATGGTGATGGTGTGAAGGTGCAGCAGCTGACGGAGGAAACGCAGTTCAAGCTGTTGGGACCGGGACTGGGCACACAAGTCTTCTGGAGCCTGAAGTGCAAGAAGGAGGGAAGCTAGTTTCTATCAGAGTCAGACCATCACAGAAGAGATAATCTATCAACAAACAGCCAAATACATAGAAGAAAAACAAATTACAGGGTGAGAAAGATTTTCAGAAATCAGCTGCCATAGAAAAGCAAGGCTGCTGGTCTTGTGGATGCTATTTTTATCAACTTTGTGATTATGGGACAGACTGTGATTGTCAAAACAAGCCATTTCATCAGAAGCAGCCACAGGCAGGTTTAAGGCGCTGAGGCCAGGACTACTTTTGGAGTTAGGAGGTGGTTAAAAAAGCTGTGAGAGGGAAGAAGCTCTGTAAGTGACTAACAACATCTTGATAAGCAGCGACTCCCAATCTGGTGACAAAGTTGAACTTGTTGCTAAAAAAAGTCTGAAAATACCCAGAGGCTTGCAAGAATAGCAATTAACTTTGGGTTTGATTGATATTTTCTAGACTGTAAAATCATCAACCGCTGTTTTTAAAAATAAAAATAAAAATACAGATAAAAGAGAATAATTTAGCAAAACAGGGAAATGTCATTTTCTCCATTTCAAAAAGATATAGATATAATTATAATGACAATCATATACATATCTACAGATGATGTACTTACTTTCACATCGAAATTCCTAAAATAATTCCTACTACATTCATTTAAAAGTACAGGCAGTGACCCATGGGCTGAGTATCTCCAGCTGAAGCCTATGAAACATAGTGCATCCTACCTATATGTTAATATATATTAATGAACTTATGCAAAAGATATATATATTATATAAATACGTACACATTTATGCATCTTGCAGACTTTCATCCAAAGCGACTTACAAAAAGAGGGTTTATTCTTAGTCTATATAAACACACTGTTACTTTATCTTGTCTTTTTAAGAGACCTTGGGACCACATATGGTCATAGAGTATAAACCCTTTTGCTGCTTTACAACCAACATTAGATGTTTACCTTGTAGAGAGGGAAAGTCAGGGTCTGAAACAAGCTGCTGAAGTTTGGGGACAGCACTCGGTAGATGGACAGCCGAGATGCAGGAACTCTTTGTGTTCTAAAAAAAAAAAAAAAGGGGGAAAAATTTTTGGTTTTTTTTTTTTTATTCCCTCACATTTGTCGTCACCTTTGGAGAACAATTACAGGTTTCATCTTTTCATTGTGTGTTCGTGTCATGCTTAGGAAGTCAAGTCTGTCTCTACATTTCTTCTCCTCGTTAGGAGGCACATTCTTACCCGTCAATAGTTCTGCAGTCCAAAGAAAGAAGTGAAACCGTTCCAAACTGTTTGGCCTCCTTTGAGACGGAGCTGCGTAAACTGTTAGCAGCAGCGATGACGACTTCAAACTGTGGCACCAGCTTGGTCTCAATGAACTCCTGCAGCTGAAGGATCCAGAATTTTTTTAAAAAGGATTAAGAACTCCAGCGACAAAGAAAACGATGAAATGCAAACAACACCCTAAAACTACTAAAAGAGTTTAACATACGCTCACCTCTTTCTGAAGGTGAACCAGACGTGTCTTGGCTGTGGAGTTCCCCTTAATCAGACCTCTGATGTGCTCCTGTCTGAGAACCTGCAGATACGTCAACATGTTTTCTAACAGCTCCACCCCAAAAGATTCCAGCTTGTAAAAGATTTTCCAGCAACCCAGCCCCACAAATGTACACAAAATAATAATAAGTGTTCTACAGATATACTATAAAAACGGGTTTATCAACGAGAAATAAAACAGCAATATTTATTTATTTGCTCCCACCACAAGTTTTCTGAAGTCCAAAATACTCTGCCACTGGCTGCACAGACTCCTCAGCTCTTCCTGCCGGCCTTTGGCGTGGTGGTCCAGCTGGACACAGCGCTCTCTGATGTAGTCCCGCCTCGCCGCCTGCATCACGCACTGTAGTTCCACCTCAAAGGCTGAACTAATGGCAAACCATAGACCAAATCATTAAAAAAAGACACAGGTAATGAAAACAGTTTAGCCTAATGCACAGATGTGACCTTGCTGCAAAATAAATCGTCATAACCTCGAGAGAGTCTGGAGTAATGTTCGAATAACAGCAGTGAAATGCTTAAAGCAAGAACGTGTAGTGTCATCAGACTTACAGCACCAAGCTGTCATTGAGGAGTTCATCTGCAACCCCAGACACCTCCTGCTGGGCCTCCTTTTTACGGGCCTGCAGCTGGTTTTTGAGCTGCTGGATTCTGAGGCGAGTCTGGGTCAGCTCCACAAAACTCTGCTGCACCTCTTCCCAAGTGTCCTTGAATCAGAAAGGCAAAAAAATCCACAGAAAAATTTAAAAAATCCTTTAATGTGAGCTTTTTTTAAGCATTAGGGTGAATTTGAATGACCGCTGAAGCACCTCTAAGAGGCTCCTAACGGGTGGCAACTCCTTATCCTCCTCTGCTGAGATATCCTGTAGATGGCTGCTTTCATATTGGACCCTGCAAAGAGCATTCTCATGAGGACTCTGCTAAAACATTCCCCCGTCAGGTTAAAGAGAGCATCCCATACTACCTCAGAGCTGTCACATCCTGTGTCACATCCAGAGCAGCTAGTTTCTCTTCCAGTCGTTTCTGCTCTCTTGAAGCTAAATACTGCAGAGCCGAGAGGACGTGGTTTGGAGGATAATCGCCCAGCACTTTCTGATGAAAGAGAAGTAACAGCATTTTCAATTGAAAGTTCAAAATGTGTATGAATAAGTGCAATAAGACTTTTGGAAATCCTATGGACAATACACCAACCTCAGCTGTGGTCAGCCAGTAACGGAAGACAGCAGTTCTCTGTTCACAGGTCACGCTGTGAAGGTGGAACAACAATTCAGGTACAAATCTATAAATAAACGGGGGGAAATCTGACAGATAGCGCTTCTACTGCAGTCCTTACTGTTTGTCTGCAGACTGCTGCATTTTCAGCTCGCTTTCTTGTAATGACTGATAGAAGTGGATCCTGTCTTCACACAGTTCTCTCAACTCACGCTGCAAATGATTCAAAACCATAGTTGGGTGACTTAAGTAAGCCTGTCAGCTTTGTTAAAGTGTAAACAGCTCGCAAATCTAAATCTGTCAATTATCTACATGTCATTTTATGGTCTCTAATTATATCACAACAGCTGAAGACCATTTGGACATGAACATTACCAAGACTTGAGCCTCTGCTGCTGTGGAGACATGGTCTTCATCTCTTTGGCTGGAAGGCTCATCATCAAACAGCACCTCAATTTCTGCTTTCCTACAGGATACAAACATAGTACATATAATGCGCCACTTATTGCATATGTAAAGTATGCTAATTACAGAGGGCAAACTTGCCTTGCCGTATGATCCAGGCTTTGGCAGTGTTCGCTGATTCGACTGATGTCATCAGATAGTATGTTACGGCCCGAGCTGCACCGTTTCCTAAATGCCTGAAGAAGCAGATCTCGACCCTGGTTGTCCCCGATTCCATCCCAGATTAGGCTGATAGATCGCTCTGTGTAATTGTTAAAATACAAAAAAAACATTGGCATGCAGGACCACACAGATACAAACAGAATGCAGATAACTGCAGAAGTTGCCTGGATTTCTATTTTGATCTCAGATGAAACTTCAAGAAAGTGTATTTCCATCATTGTCAACAACATTTTTTAGCAGTAAGAAAATTATTGCCATGTGATACAAAGCCTAAATATGAGAATGACATACCTTGGGTGGCCAGCTGCTCCTCCGTTTCACTGATCTGAGAGTCCAGCTGACTGATTTCTGCTCTCACCTGCTCCATTTTCTTCAGAAGCTCTCTGCGTTTTGCTGCCTCACTCTGGTCCTCAGCCTGTTTTTCCTACAAGATGCAAACATGTGATCAGACATTCATTTTACTGTGGATATGATATCTAGAGGCTGCAGAGGCAAACAGAAAGTGGTTTACCTCTTTGTCTTTAAGTGATTTGTACCTTGAAGATGAAAATGTTAAGGGAATTTGTGGATAATACACTTAATAAAGACCACATTTATAGAGCAGGACATGCCATAACCTTTATGCAAAAATGGGAGTGACATGGACTAGTGAGGGTCTGTTTCAATGGCAGAATACAATTAAATGTAATTAAAACATCATTTCCAACAAGTGTCTCCCTGTAAAAGGCAAAGTCAAAAAGGATACCACTGAAGATTTCCACGCATGATCCTCACATTCCTAAAACAAAGTAAAACAAGTCCTTCCATCAACTAAGAATACAGAGATATAGGCAGACAGCAGTTTATGAGACGACGTGATGGCTTAGAAATCAAATATAGGCCAAGATGTTTTAACAAACGACTAATCTATTGTACTTTGACCAAGTCAGTGATCAATAGGTAGCATAACAAACGCTGACCTCGGCTGGAAGACGTGTTGGATTATGTACGTCCATATTGACTTTCCAGTCCCAACACAGAGGCTGGAAAACAAACAATGAGCATTAGTGTAAATGTGCTGCTTTACAAAAGAAAACATTACCCTTATGTCCAGTGTTAAACGTCAATATTTCATATACTCACGCTTTAAAGTAGCTGTCATTTGGCAGACTGTCCTGCGGCAAATGAAACTCCTCTGTTGCCCAACGTCTCAACTCCTTTACCAAGTTTCTATCCGCCATTCTGACGGAAAACAACTTGGAGTAAGCTAGCTGATACTAGCAAGGACAACGGACTCAAAATGCTGTCAAATTGCGTACTTCGTTTGAATCGTGTGTCGTTTTTGGAAGATTATCTGAGTGTTATTCACTCGATCATACACCTCTTTACTTTCCCCAAACAAACGGCATTCCGGACTACAGAAAATTGTGTCAGGAAAATGTATACTTTCCAAGTTCCCGCCCGTTCACATAGCTTCCGGTCAGGGCGTGTAAGTTGAGACAGCGCCACCTCTGTTTGCGGTCGGTTGTTGTCATGGATACACGTAGTAAAATGGATGTGCCATTAATAATGGCGCTCAACCATTCGATTAAAAAAAAGTTGTTTTTAGTTTCCCTCATTGTC
Organism: Menidia beryllina; assembly: GCA_013363375.1. Taxonomy (NCBI): domain Eukaryota; kingdom Metazoa; phylum Chordata; class Actinopteri; order Atheriniformes; family Atherinopsidae; genus Menidia; species Menidia beryllina. The sequence continues at coordinate 263,481 of JABUIW010000200.1, read as the reverse complement.
TTTAGACGCGACCATTGAATTAAAGTTAAAAATTCTAAGACAGTACTAGTAAAAAAATTCCAATACACCCACTCCAGTGGTGTAGTCGCAGTTAGAGTTGGATTACTCCTGATTTTTGGACATCTTTTCATCAACATCCTTGAGAAAGGACAAACATTTTGTATTAAGTTTTTGTATATAGTAGGATCCAGTACAGGGGATACTAATACTGTTTTAAGTGGACCTAATTGTACAGCGTTATCTGTACATTGTCACTTTTCTTCTATTGCCTGATTAAAAGTGGTAAGCCTGAAGTACAAAATTAGTGCACAAAATCTCGATCATGAACCTAACCAAATTATTGCCTATGTTACCTTCTTTCATGCATAAAGGTGCATGAGCAAAACAGCCATCAAACACTTAGTTATATTTCCTCATACATCATCACCTGTTTGTAAATATTAGTTCATCTTAAGCAATATATTTCAATCACTCAAACAGAAATCTTACATGTTGCAATATTATAAAGTCAGTTAGTGAACTATTACAGTTTTTTTACAAAACACTTTGAAAAGAAAAGTTTTTCAAGCATGTCAAGGACACTGGGTCTTCTGTGCCTCCATCTTTTATTTCTTCTGACACTGCAAAGAGTCACCAACAATAAATGTCCAAATGCTCAGCATCAGACTTAATGCACACAAAAGCAAAGCAGCTTTTTTCCGGCCCGCCACTCCAAACAAGTCTTCAAGGCATCACTGCAATCACTGTGTTTAGTTTTTCCTATTTTTGTTATAACACGATATGGTATCTGTCTCCACAGAATCTTCCAACTGCAAACAGTTTAGCCTCTACATAGTATACCAAGTAAAAGTGCATTAAATAAATAAGACATGATACAAACCAAAAATAATTATATCAACATCTCAGATTCACCAACGATGAAAACTGTATGACACTGTATTTTTTAGTAAGGCTTTTGATCTCTTTATGGAAATACAAAAAATAAAAAAAATCTTACTTTCTTAAACTTAGAAAAAAAGATACAATCATAATCAGGGCCAACATGTCAGGACAAACTACTGTTTAAAACTAAAAACTTGCTCAGTTTCATCACTTCCACATCCTTTGTTCTTTTGTCTTCAGCACCATGTTGATGATCTATCCATTGACTCACACTGGAGTTTTAATACATTTTTATTCTAATTCTTCACAGTTACCGTATCCTGGTAAAGAGATTTAAAACAGATACGGATTCCTGCAAAAGAGGTCAAAAAGAGGCTTGGTTACACCTTGCTGATTTGGGAGTGCGTACACAGCAGAGTTTTCTCACCTTTGTTGAACGCGTCTTACTGAATACATTCCAGAAACGCAGGGTCTCGTCTCCCGCTCCTGTGACTATAGCCTCACCATCCGGGGACATGGCCTAATTTTGAAGATTGAAACGAAAAATATTGAGTTCGTTTGGTGTTCTGACAAACGGCAAGATCATATCTTGGGGAAGGCAAAAAAATTGAATTGCACACTGACCAGGTAGAGCACTCTGTAGGAGTGGCCCGTGAGCTTGGCCACCTGAGTGAGAGCCGGGTATTTCCAGACCAAGATCTGGTTCTGTGAGTATCCATGGGTGCTTACCTGGGAGAAAGAGCACCTTCTTGGGTTTTGCTTGGAAATTCGAGAAATCTTTGTGAATTAGTCTAACAGATGCAGAGTGAGAATTCCTAACAGGTAACAGGATGAGTTGCATTTTAAAGGTGCAATTTATTCTTCTTGGCAGTCTTCAGAGACAAGTCTTTAAAATTGGGTAGTAGGCTTGTCCCGATCCGATATCTGGATCAGATCGGCCGCCGATATTTGAAAAAAAAAAAACTTTTCTGCCCGCAGGAGAAAATGCTCCAGACTCCAGATTCCCTTTTTTTTTTTTAAAGTCCGATCCCACATGAGCATTAGCATTAGCTTCTCCTAACCCACAGGCCTGTGTCCTAACCATTAAGTTGTTATCAGAGTAAATCCCTGTTCAACATGAGTCTGACAACTAAGGAAGTAGATAAAGAGCTTTAACACATGCTCTGATAGGCCCGGATCGGTATCGGATCGGACGTGCAAAAAACTGGATTGGGACATCCCAATTGGGCAGTCTCAGGTTGCATGCAGTGTGAATAGGAAGTGGCTCACCAGCTCATTGGCATGTTTGGACCAGGCCAGGTTGCAGACCTGGGAGCCGGTGTCCATGCACTGCAGCGGCTGCGACGTCAGGGTGTTCCAGAACCGGATGCAGCGGTCCGCGGTGCCGCCGCCGGAGGCAAGGAGCCCGTGCTGGTGAGGGGACCAGGCAATGGCCTTTACTGCAGCCAGGTGATCCGTGTACGTCTGCACGGAGCTCAGCGACGAGTGGTTCCACACCAGCAGCTGGGCGCACAAACCAGCTTCATTCAATTTCAATTCTATTTTATTTCTATAGCCCCGAATCCCAACAACAGTTATCTCCCTAACAGAGCAGGTCAGACCGACTCTGAATTTATTTACAGAAGCCCAACAATTCCCACCAAGAGCAGCTCTTGGAGACACAGGGAAGGAAAAACTTCCTTAGCTAAGGAACACAGGGCAAAGAAACCGGGAGACCGGTTGCACACTAGGGTTATCAAAAGTATCGATACTTAAAAAAGTATCGATACTAAAACATTGTATCCGGATACAATACTCATTTTCAAAAGTATAGATACCACCCCCACCCCCCTGACGCTGCGCTCCTTCTCTCTGATTTATTTATTTACGTTGTTTATGATCATTAACGTGACGTTAGCCTTGAATTGCTAGCTGCGGCTAATGACTAATAATAACACGCCAACTTTAATGCGGGCCACCGGCCACCATAACATCAGTTACAGATCAGTTTGAAACCAAAGACACTAACCTGTCAAAATTCAGTTAAATTTTGGGGTCTTTGTTTTATCCTTGTGGTATCAAAAATGGTATAGAATATTTTCCTGAGTATCGGTATGGAGTAGGAAATGTTATTATGATCACAACCCTACTGCACACAGATCAATACCTTATTGTCATTGCCCCCGGAAGCAAGCAGCTGATGATCAGTGCTCCACTTCAAGCCACAGACTTCTTGTCTGTGTCCCTGCAGGCGGCGCTCGGACTGCAGCGGGGGGGTCCGGATGTCTCTCTGAAGAATCATGCGGTCACGGCTTCCAGAAGACAGCTGGTCTGCGTTCCACGCCAGCGCTCCTACAAACAGCCTGGTTCAGTGACGACTGTGAGGAGGGTTTTGTTTTAAATGGCAGCAAACTTCTCACCAACTCTGGCCGTGTGCCCCTCCAGGGCAAAGAGCTTTTTGCCCGCGCCCGCGTCCCAGATCTGCACATAGCCTTTGTGAGTTCCCACTGCCACCAGATTTCCCTGGAAACAAACAGCACCAAATGAAACGCGCGTGAAATTCTCCCGTCACGGCCTTGGTGTGGAGCACTAGGACGAACCCTTTCAGACCATCCGACCGAGGTCACAGAGTCTCCCTCCACAGACAGGTCGCACAGCCTCGTCACCTGAGGAGAGCACGGTTAAACACACAGGTGTGTTAATCCTGCCAGGCACCACACACTCCTCCTCCCAGGGGAGCCCCCACAGCCAGCGCGCAGTACCTGGCTGGTGCAGGCACTCCACAGGTACACGCAGGTGCCCAGCCCCACGCTCAGCACGTTGAGGGACGACCAGTCCACCAGGTTGAGGTAAAAGTCGTCCTGCAGCTCGGGAGCATCCAGGACCTTGAAAGGGATTTTGGAGATCTTGCGAGTTGGTTTTCTTGGTGAACGTAACAACTTCTGACTGCAACAGAAGGAATTTTACACAACTTTGAAACCTTGTGTTCTTAACAAGTAAATGTGCAGTTTTGTTTGTTTTCAGGGTTAAACGACAATATGATCAGTCAAATAAAAATATCTTTGCCGGCCTCCTACCTTTTGTTACTCACAGGTGACAGAGAGTAGGGAGAGATGTTGCTGCCGTCATCGGGAGACGGCCTTTTGCTGTTGAGTGAATACTGCTGAACACAAAGGCATAACATTTTTTTCATTACAAATAATGAAACTATTTTTTTTTAAAACATACACTTGCTAATAGGCATGTCCCGATCCAGCTTTTTGCACTTCCGATCCGATACCGATCCCGGCCTATCAGAGCATGTGTTAAAGTCTAAAGTTCTTTATCTACTTACTTAGTTGTCAGACTCATGTTGAACAGGGATTTACTCTGATAACAACTTAATGGTTAGGACACAGACCTGTGGGTTAGGAGATGCTATTGCTAATGCTAATGCTGTGTGGGATCCAAAAAACTGGATCTGGAGTCTGGGTCTGTGTTTTCTCCTCCGGTCGATACGCTTTTTTTTTTGCAAATTTCGGGGGCTGATCCGATCCAAATATCAGATCGGTACAAGCCTACTTGTTAAGGACAATAACACAAAGACTCCTACTGTAAAGACACTCCTCCTCTCAGGTGTTGTCGGCTGTAGCCGTCTGTCCTCTGTCTGGGGGTCCTGGATCTTCTCTATCCCTGCTCCCAGCAGTTCGTTCTTCAGCAAAGCGGAGTAGGCCAGCCCGTCTGCTACAAGCACAACAGCATCTTCAGACCCAAGAGACGGCACTAACGGGCATGAGGAGCAAGCTGCAGACTACAGGGGGGCCTGTACTACAGAGCAGGATAAGCAGCTCAGAGAAAACAGCAAGTTTAGCTCAGATATTTCAGCATCACAAAGCGAGGTTTCATCACCATGGCAACTTACACTGGAAACTTTGAGAAGAAACCTAACCAACTTTGGGGCATTTTAGGTTTACAGGTAAGAGATGAATGCATTTACAGGTGTCACCTCCCAACTTAACAGTTCTCTTTAAGAAAAAAAAAAAAAGATGTTGGCACATGGACTTTCAATGGGAAGCACTGGACATGTGACATCCAAATGGAAATCACATGTGGTCTAACACACATACTGCTAGTTCAAAAGCATGCCCCTTCAGATGTTTAACCCTTTAACCCACCTACCACCACAGCACTGGTACAAAGTTTTAAATGCCCAGAGTATAACCAGTCACAGTTACCTCAATCTGTAAAATTCCTATCAATACATGATATGTGTTACAGTAACGTGAGACTATACCGCTAATACAATGGCTCTGATGAGGGAGAAGAAAAAGACTAATGGAAAATAAGAAAAGGAAATCAAGCAAAATAGTGTTTCTAAAAAATCAGAAAAGCATTAGATAGCTATATTAGTCAGTGTCTCTGTGTCTAAGTGTGTGTCTGTGTGTTATTACACACGTTTGTGATGTCGGGAAGACCCCCAAGAATAGCAAATCATCAACTGGGGGGGTCAGGAAGGAGGAGAATGATAGGGAGCTGCAGTATGTTAACATCTACATATGTTTTTTTTAGCATACGTTGTTTTCATAATTGCCATTTACCAATTCACTGACTAAACAGTCCAAACTCCTTTTTTTGTTTGCACAAGAATTCCATCTGACAGAAGACTGAAACTTTCTCAGATTCAATTCAGTTAACAGATTTCAGGCTAATGAATCCACTGAATCTTCTCTTACTTTGATCATGAAGCTGTGCTACTGATTAGCTTTTCTTTCCCTCTGCCATCATCTACTCTGGCTTAGCAGTACAAGGAAAGAGTTCCAAAAACACATTTACCTTTGGTATTATCTGAAGAGGCATCCTTTGTTTTTCTGTTCTGACTTGGGGACTTCTCATTTTCCTATAAAAAAAAAATTTAAAAAAAGAATGATTCTCACAGAGCTGAACTCAGTTTGCATCTTTAAAAAACGCATCCAATAATACTCAGACTTGTTCAACATGATGTGGCAATTTTACCGTTTTTCCACATCATAAACAAAGATTATAGAGATTGAACTCTATCGAATAACATTTGAAAGCATGCAGTATACAAATATAGTATTGGATTCCACAAAGTTCTTAAAACTAGTCTGAATGACAAGTTCTCATCTGTAAATGTTCCATCTACAATTGCAGCTCTTTTAAACATGATTTGTTCCTCAATCATTTAGAAACTGTCTAGATTAGATCAGTTATAAAGATTTAGAGAGATGATATATCAAATAAGATGTGAAAACACCTATTAACACACAAACATACATAGCGTAACTCATACAAACAACCATTCCAATCTTTGGCCATCACATTTCACACTTATTTATCAACACAAAAGCCATACATTGATCCTGTGGAAGTTGATGTTCCAACTGGCTCCAGCTCTGGTGGGAATGAATCTGTCTCCGAGCTTACTGGGTGAGGACAGCGGGGAGCCGGTGGGTGTCCTACTGTGCAGACTCTGCGGCAGCTTCTGCAACATCCAAGTTTTGATCAACTTTAACTGAAGCTGGTTAGAAATCTGCTGACACTGGATCTTTTCTCTCTTTTAGGAAGCTAATTCATCATCTACGTGATATTATCAGCCATTCTACAATGATCAGGGGCATCAGAAAGAAAGAGTAAACAAGGGAAAAACCTCAACTCACAACAGGGCTCAAGTTGACATTCTGAAGATTGATTTGGCGCAGCAGCCGGTGTTCATATTCAGGATCCATCTGTGACTCTCAGCCCTCTGCCACAGGCTAAGACAAGCCTGACAAACACACAAACATAACGGCCACTCCATCTTCTCTTTTTATTCTTAAAGTACATTTTGCTAGTGCTTCCTAACATCAAGATTAATCAGAATCAGAAATACTTTGATAATCCCAGTGGCAAAGTAGCATTAGTGAGCGCCAATGATCTGTAAACATTTGAACATTTACTTGATCATGTTTTGACTACTTTAAAATATTACCACAAAAGTTTTAAGGAAAAATGTAGGTGTTTAAGCAAAAATAGTTCTATAAAAGCTTAATTTTCTGGTTGTTTATCTAAAGTAATTCATTCTCTTTGGTATCACTTTGGTTAAAAAATGAAAACCTAACAAAGTATTTTCTTTCATTTTAATCTTGATGTTGTTGTTGTTGTTTTTTCTGAAATCGACAGACGCACCACAAGGAAGCCACAAGGTTTCTGACTTTTATGGCTTTTGAAGCCAAAAAATTGTGGTCACAAAAATGTGTAACAGCTTAATAATAGGGTTTAAATAGGTTACAAGGTTTATAAGTCAGTAAGTTTGGTTTAGAATGAACTGACAGAACAATAATGTTAGTTTTTTTATAAGCTGTACTTTTAAAAGTTGACTACAACCTGTCCCTCATAACCAACATAAAATGTTGACACATTAGCATACTACCAGTTTGTTATATATCCTGTAGACATTCAGAGTTGAAAACAGCCCGTTCTGGTTTACAATACTCTGAAAACGTCTCAGACTCCTGTGCAGAGCTGATATCTCCCAGCCTTCACCTGTTCACTGAAACAACCCAGTAGATAGCAGCGCTAGCTAGCTAGCTTCGCTAAAAGCTAATCTCCTCCTAAAGGCCCAGACAACAAACCTCCAGCCGACCCGCCGACCCACCCTGCTGCCGCCCACGGTCACGGCCAGCGATGCTGAGTTCAGAGCAGCCCACCCGGCGTGTTTTCCAAGAGAGTTGCTCCGAGACTTCAGCTAGCTGCTGTAACTCTGTAGCTGAGGCGTAAGCGGCATTGCATTGTGGGACTTTTTTGTGACGTATACCATTCAAATCAAAACACGGAAATGCTTGACGTGTGCTTCGTTGCACCCATATGGTTACACCATTACTTTTAATGTTTTAATTAATTTTGGTTTTCGTGGCCCGCTTTCAAAAGAGACTGCATTATTGTATCATTAGACCTAGAAATATTTTATTTTACCTTCTTTATTAAAGTGATGGAAGTCAAAGAACATTTCTCTTAGTTCCTGACATGACATTAGTTAGTGATTGTTTTTCTGGTATATACAATGTTAACAATTATGTTATGTATATCTGATGCATAAGTTATTTCCGCTGATGTTTTGTCGTGTGGAGGTTTCAGACATAGAGGGCGCCATACATTCACTTTCAGGGTTAAGCAGGTCACACATTACACAGGTCAAATGCAAGTACATTGATTAATCTCTCAAAATCTTTTATTTCATTATATTATTGTTGTCATCAAATTTATTTAAAGCATTTCCTGAAGTGTTTTGACTTCCATAATAAAATGCTAGAGGCGCAAAACAACCACAAAAAACAGCATTTCAGTGGAAGACTAACAATAAAACTGTCATTCCAAGGAATTGTTACAAATAAAATAAGCATTTTAGAAAATGGAGGGATGAATAGTTATGTTTCCCATTATCTTTACATTTTTTTAGTACATTTTTTTGACGGCAATTACTGTGTTTTGAATATGTAAACCATACACGTAGTAACTTTACAAAGTCATACCTTAAAAGTTAATACATTTCTCTCAGTTTGACTGGTGATTCAGATGAACTTGAATCATGTATTGCTGTACCATAAATGATAAAGTGTCTATTTATGGGGTTGATTGGCTTTCTTTGCCTATCTTTAATTTGGAGTTGAGCACCAGAAGAGGGCATTGCTGCTCAGTGGGTGCCAATTCAACCGAGCGAAAGGTCCATCATATACATCATATTTCTCTCCAGAATGGCACACAGCGCTGTATAGGTCAGTACGCTCAGTGGACAGAGCAGCTCTTTGTTTGAGTCCTGGGCCCATTCTGCCTGAAGCCTGCACATTCATGTCATGCATTTGGGATTTCTCCCAGCACTCATCAACACACGTTAGCTTAATTGGTGGTTTTACATTTTCCGTCCAGGTTTTCCTCTGAGATAAAGTATAGCAACCCTGAATTGAATTAAGTTGGTTTGGAAGATGGAACTATTTACAGTATTTGTTTCAAATCACCAGAATTTTTATTAGCCACAGTGCCATTATCTTATTTTCCCCTTTCTGACAGGAAGTAATTCCATTTCCCATAGTTTAACACCCAATGTCTGAAGACCTGAGTTTTCTGAGTCAGTTTCTCAAAACTACTTTGCTCACATGATTTCCTGAAGTTTGACAAAAATATTGAATGTGTAATAACATTTAAATAAACCTCAGCATAAAGGGTATAAGTAACACTAACACAGCTGCTCCCCTAAGAAGGGGAATCTATATATAATAAGGATAGTATTCCTACACAAGTTCTCTCTCCATTACACATTCCTCTGTGGTTTATAATCTGATATCTTGCCAAAGATGAATGCTTCTCTCAGTAGGATTAAAGATCCACTTCACAGAACTGTTTTGGGCTCATTATCTTTTTGCCAATCCTGTTAAACAGAGAACAGTAAAATCTAAACTGTTACGAGAAAAAAAACTGCAGCTGCATGATGAAACATTCTATAATCTAATCAAGTGTGAAGTCTAGTTGTGGTTTTATCGCAGTTCAAATATATGTTTAGATCCTCTCTCCTCTCCCCTGGGATTATGTCTCAACCTAATTCTATATTTTGCATGTTCATGTGTGCAAGTCTATAATGAATTAAATTTGCATCTCCAAAAACAATGCTGACTGTGTTTTTCTGCTGTCCTCCCACTAAACATGGTAATGTACTCTTAACGATGCACAGCAAATGACCGTATTGCATCAACAAAGAAGGAGTACTGTGCCTTTAATGCTGGCAATTGTAGTGAGAATAATCACACACAGAGCCCCCTGTGAACTTCACTTTGTGTTTTCTGGTGAGTGAGCCTATAGAAATGTACCACATCGGACACAGAGCATAGTTCCACAAGTGTGAAGGAAGCATGTGCCCCCCCTTTACCTCCACACACACACATACACACACACACTGTCTGTGTGTCTGTCTGTCTCCCTCTTACAGACACACCCACAAAGCACTGGCGCCAACAACCAACCCCCCCACCACCTCACCCCTCCACACCCCCTTAACTGACCTCTAATTATGTCATGCGAAAAAGCTGTGTCCCATTGAAAAGCTCTCTTAATCAAACCCAATTAATTCCGCTATTTTCCCTTATTATCCTTTGCAAGGAACGCGTCCTTCCAATAAGACTGTTAACTCCAGCCGGAGCTCTTTCAGATCTAGTGGAGTGCAGGAGCAAAATAATAGACTGCACAATTAATCAATTAGTCATTAAGTACTCAGTTATTTTTTATGATCACTATCGCTGTTAAGTGCAGATGCTTTAGGTTTTTATCAGCATCAGAAAAATAGTTACCTCTTAACTAAACCGCTCGAGAATATTATGTTTTTTATTTAACAAAACTGTGCTTGTGGTAATTTTTTTTACCACAAGACAGAAAGAACTTTCAATGCATAGGCTCAATAATTTGCAAATATATTACTGCAATGCTATACCAGACATCAATCCTGTTCTGATCAAAGTTTCAAAACTTGAATGAACATATCACTGAAGATCACACCGTTTTTTAAATCAACACTTGAGTAATTGGAGATGACGTAGCTGTCAAGTATTACATCCAGTATGACAAATCTTTGCTGCTATAATAAAATAAAAAGCAAGTTAGTCAAATTCTTTAGAAAATGTATGTTTTCATTTTAGAATGACCAGGATGTGGGCACATAAAACTAAAACAAAGAAGAGGCTCTATCATATACAGGCCCATATTGCCCTACATTCTGTAACTACACTATAGTGCTTATTACTAATACCTGACAGAGGAGACTCTTTGCGAATTAAGTCAGTTGAAACTAAAGTTCATTCTTGCAATCCCAACTAATCTTGTAAAAATAAAAACAAATAATAGATGATAATGTCATTATTAGTCATTTCTACATTAAAAAGATGATACAGAGGGACTTTGATGCTCCAGACATTTCAGACAGGTAGATTGGTGTGAATGGCCTTTAGCATTAGATGCTAACTTGGCTCTTAACAATATCTTAAAATATCCTCATATAATTATGGATCAATCCTGCTCTTATTTATTACAAAGTGTTCGTTCCCCATGTTGATTGAATCACCCTCAAACTACCCGGATACATCCACCGTGCTTCTCTGTTGGGATGGTGCTTGGTGTTTGGTTCTCTTCTCTTCTTTCTGTGTTTTAAAGGAACAGAGTGTCCCAAAGGGTTCAGCCTAATGACCTAATGTCCGATTCCTAACCGCTTGCAACAGAGTTGTGAGCTCAGAGGTTCTCCACTCTGCTGGGGTCTGATATCTGTAATGTGATTTGGAATATGCCGTCACATTCTTCTGAGGGAGACCTGGAGCAGACCTGGTAATTCACAGTCATTCACAGTTATTGTCTGTTAGTTGTATGTAAGTGGATTCTTTGAACAAGCACATACATTTTAAAGCTCAAGAATTCATCTTCAAGCTTCTCTCCTCTGATTGACATAGCTCTGCTAACGTGTACAGTTTTGTTTTTTCCTACCTGCAGGTGAACACCTCATGATAGAGAAAAAAGGCTTTTTAATCAGTGAACAGTTCAGTTCTGTTTTGGGAGACAAACTTCTGCTCTTCATGTCCCCAGTTCAAAGGTGAGGGCGGATTAATGGCTGTGTCCCTGCATCTTACTGCCAACAACCTATTTGTCATCTTGAGATTTACGGTTTGGGATTGATTTTCTTTCAAATCCTCATGTCCTGATAAGATTAAGAATGTTCTTGGGCATGCATAAGTACAACTGTAATGCAGAACGCTGGGAGCATTTAACTGTAATATTGTGGCTTCATGATTTAAAAATTAATGGTCATTTTGTTATAATGGCTGTGAACGTTCCCATTAGAATGGATGTTTTGCATGACGTGTCTTGATCAGAACTTATTTTCCATGCTGCTCTTTTTCCCATGCTTCCCTTTGTGGCTCTCACTCCGGCTCAACGCATGCCTACCCCGGCCCCCGGGCTGTGACTGGAGCCTGGAGCCCCGACCCGGCCCCAGCCCGCAGTGCCAAGCTGTCCAGCACTCGGTTAGTGTCTGTTCAAACCCAACTGGGCCCGGCCCAGACCGGGTACTAATCCCCGAGGCTGTCAGAGGACCCTGCTCTGAACTCATCCTGAAACACAGGAAAATGCTCTAATTGGGGGATTTTCTACATCATTAACCCTGATGAGCAGCCATCCCACCATCCCTCCCTTCGTTTCTCTTCCTCTCTACTCTCCTCCTCTTTCTGTTTTTCTCTTAGACTCCCACACTTTTCTTCAGCTTAATCTCTTTCTTAATGTTTTCGCTTTTCCCCTTCTCCCTCTCCGACTGCCTGACATTGCTGGTTATCCCCACTTTTCAACCGATATATCTGTTAAGCTCAAATAACCTAAAACAACCTGTAAAAACTGCAAAAAGTCTTTCTCGTCTGACTTGTGAATTTAATAAAATGTTAGATTTAAGATTTCAATTAAGGTTTTTAACTTGAAGGCTTTGTTTCTTAATACCAGTTTAGACATTTCATTTTAAAATCCAAAACCAAATCACTACACAAATCAATAGAGGAGCATCCATTGTTTTTAGAATTGTTTTAAAATGACCACAACATGTTAGCATTTTTATAGTTAAATATGCAAATGAGAAGAATGATTTGGAAACATCCGCACCAACACATCTTATCTTTCAGTTTCTATTAAATCATCATGCACCATGTAACTGAGGGTAAAACAGAAACATTGTCAGAGCATGGAAGTGATGTTCAGCAGAACATTTAGCTAAATATGTCTTGGAAAATCGGACACTAAGCTTTGTGACCCGGTTAAGAGTCACAAGCCAACCTGACACAAACATTTCGTTGAGCAGCATCTAATCATTTTGCAACATGTCAAAAATCATAAAAACATTGCCCTGTTGCACCCGCTGGCTTAACCATATGGTCCTCCAAGTGAGGTCTATTCAGGTCTCCATCTGTCCAGGAAAGTGATTCACACACAGAGGAGGCCGAGAGCGCGGTGGCACCGCTCAGCCTGCGAACATGTGTCGCAGCGGTCAGCCGCCCACAGGCCTGCCGTCCTGCCTGCCCGGGGGCAATTAGGGGAGCTGGGCCTACGCTCAGAGGCCCCCCTAGGAAGCTCTGATTGATTGGAGTCTCATCTTCCTAACAGGCTGGCATCCTGCCACCAAACCAGGAACAGCCCAGAGCAGGGAGGGGTAGAGAAAAGAAAGAGCTCTTAGATGACAGAGGGAGACAAGGAACACAAGCGGCAGCTAAAAAGAAAGAATGTCCGCTCATGTATGTCAGATGACAACGATTATACTGTAGTAATCTTGGATTGCTTTTTAGTCTTAGCAAAGACAAAAAGAACTGTGTGGGAATAAGTGCAAAGGTCAACATGAAAGCTCTGCGGTGAGAAAGTGGAGATAAGCATTTCTATCAAACTATATTTATTCTGTAGGTTTCAATTCTTTCCAGAGTATGAACATCATTTAATCCAAATACAAAAAAAATAACAAAACAATAACACTAGGACAGACATGACTAGAACATGTAAGAGATTTCCTGTACATTTTCACATTTTCAGAAGACAAACCTAAACCTAATCTAGTGCAGTTTTGCCCATCATCTAAGCTTTGGCTTACTCTTTTTCAAAAATAAAATAGTTTCTGTCCGAAAGATGCTTTTGATGTGCAAGATAGTCTTCCAACTACGAAAGGTATGTGAGAAAAATCACTGAAAACATCACTGAATCACTATCTTGAGCAGCAGCTGTGTGCTTTATTTCTTTCCCCTGTCTTTCGGTTATTGGTTTTCAAATTTTCTAGAAATAATCTATGTTGTTCTGTTATTCCTGCAGTTAGAAATCATGTCAAATGGGAATTTCCAAACCTCACAAATGGGATATGATGTTTCTGTCTTTAAAGAAAAAAGGAACAACTAAAAACTATTTTTTTTTTATTCAAAAAGGGATTCTGAAATTGCACACTGAAGTGATGGACTTGTTGCACATCTTGTTCCATTAGCAAGGCATAAAATACAGAGGTACCACACAAGATGCTGAAACATCTCAGAGAATAAGTAGTTTCTTCTTCCATATTCAGCCTGATTTTTTGTTCCTTTAAGATAACTAATCTTCAACTCGGTAACAGATGGTAAAAGAACAATAATGTGTCACTAATGACTGCAGCTAAAATCCATGTTTCTAGTCATTTGATCAAGAAAAAAAAAGTTCTTTAACAAAGTGAGTCCATTTAGTGCGTCCCGAAACCGTTTCTCCCCCTTCAGCCTCAGACAAAGAAGATACACTTGGATCAATTGTGCCAAACAAAGACAGAACTATGTGGGGTGATGCATGACACAGAGGTCTTTCTGTTGCCCTGCAGGTCCACGCAGCCCTCAGCTCTGAGCCGACACGTCCTCACCTCCAACCGCCGCTCCACAGAACAAAAACTACTCATGTGGCCTGTTTACTGCCTCCTTTTTTCCTAAACGCGTCTCACCATATGGTGGAAAAAAAGGACTGAGTTTGTGGAGGATTATTTTTGAGTTAAACTCAAACCAAATGATCTAACAGCTCACGATCTCATTATTGAACTTTCATTGAGTTCCACCAGCTCTGTGGGATCAAACTTATAAGCTTGTCAGGAAGTTGTAAAATAAACAATGAAATAAAGCAACTAATTGTGCTGCAAACAAGTCAGCATAAAGATTTTGTCATTAAAAGGAATGTTTTTCCATCTGGATAAAAATTCAAGTTTGATCATTACTTAGGTGCAAATTGTCATGACAGCCATGATTGAGAAGAGAAGACATGTCTGGTTTGTGCCAGTTTCTAGTCAGAAATGTAACCACAGCAGATTTCACTCTCGGGTCCTTGAGATGAGGAGGAAAAGAAAAATAATTAACAGAAAGTCCAAAAAAAAGTTTTCTCAGGAGACATGCCTCGTGTCTTTTGACTCCTAAGATGTCATTTAAGAGTCTTATTTTCCCAGGGCTGCCAGGTCTGCTGGTCACATGGGTTGCCAGGTCTTGTCCATTGACTGGATGTGCTCCTTGGCTTTCATTCTCAGGGCTGCGATACTGGAGCTGCGCTGGTCCACGTCCTCCAGAGGATACTTATCAGTGTACTGGGCCGCACACTGGTAGGGAGGGGGGGCCATGCTCTGCATCCCCTGGCCCACGGATGGGTGGGGGTGAGGGTGAGGGTGGGGATGAGAGGCGTGGGGAGCAGCGTTGAGGAATCCGTGGCTTGGATAGCTGGGCTGGAGGCCTTGGGAGGGGCCCATAAAGCCCGGGATGCTGTGGACAGGAGTGGCGCTGGACAGAGGAGAGGACAGCCAGGGGTCCAAGGGGAGAGAGTTGGTCATCGGACCCATGCTGGTGTGGACCGGGGCGGGGCGGTTGAAGGAAAGCATCGGGGAGTCGTGCAGCTTCATTGTGCTTGCATCCATTTTCTCCTGCCGGCGCCATTTAGCTCTGCGATTCTGAAACCAAACCTTAGGGAAAAAAAGAAATGTCATGAAATGCACCTCAGTGCGTCGGTCAGACAAATGGATGGAAAACAGCAAAAAATTTTGATTACATTTGATTCATTGGAATTGAATCAGTCGTAGTCAGTTATTGTCTGGCAAGTTTAAACATTTCTCCTCAGAACAAAAGACAATTGCTCATTTAGCGATTCAATCTGTTGATTATGACTTGTTGAAATCATATAAGATATATAAACTGAGATATCATATAGAGATATCATATGAGGTGTCATAAAGACAAATTAGTATTTAAATTATTTTATTAGTTTTCCTTCTTTTCTGCTGAAAATTGGCTATTGGAATGTATTTAGAGAAAGTTGCATTCATTTTTAGCTATTTCTTCCATAAAATTCCTGGAAAATACTGAGCCAACATAAACTATTTTTCCATAAAGGCATCACGTGCGACCTTATACGTGTGGGAAACGTTTCCATTTTGACACACTAGATTCTGTCAGATCAGACGACCTTATGGAATGAAAACATATTACAAAGTAAAGCAACAAGTGATAACTTATGGATGAAATATCTGACAAAAAGGATCTTAGACCTCATGTACTCACCACCTCTAAAACCTAAAGTGTGCTCAACAACATGGAATAACGCATTTAACTACCATTCTACCTTTGGACCACAATCTGGTGAAACGTCATGGAATATGTTTGTATTTTGTTAAGGATAAGTTTTCAAAATATGGTATTCCAAATCCCAGATACTGTACTTAAAGGCATCACTTTGCCTCACATCTTGCGCCTTGTTCCAATCTCTCTACTCTCTTGGTTTTGCAACTTATTTATTCAGAGCCTTGGTGCTCGGGACTACTCAGCAGGCCTGCCTAATCATTTAGAATAATCTGCTCACCCGAACAAGCACCAGGCGAAAGGCCAGAGACTTTGGCTTGATATGGGACACAAACAAGTTTAAATCGTCAGGTTATCTAAGGGGTTAAGGTCAAATAGTCGTGTGGATTCGCATCACACTCTGACTCCAGTTATAATAATAGCCCGGTGTGTTTAAAAAGGGGGTGGAAGTAAAAATGAGTATTTTTGGACTGTTTGCTCTCACCTGGACGCGGACTTCGGGGAGGTTGACCTTCATGGCGAGCTCCTCCCGGCTGTAGACGTCTGGGTAGTGGGACTTCTCGAAGGCACGCTCCAGCTCGTGCAGCTGGTAGGTGGTGAAGGTGGTGCGGTTCCGTCTGTGTTTCTTCTTGGGCTGGTCATCTTTGCAGGACTCTGGGGACTTGCCATCGTCGCTCTCTATGCTCTTCCTCAGCTCTCCCAAGTCCTCATCACTCTTGTTTGCATACAAACCAGCGTCTGTTTACAACACCACCAAAAAACCGTGAGCAGTCTGCAGCAAACCCAGGAACAATCATTAGTCTGACACCTGAAACGATAAACTACTGACGTTCAGGGAAGTAAAGAATTCCCCGGACCTCCAGAAAGTTCAGACACCTTTACTGAATTTACAGAAGTTGATTCAAATCTCTTTATTCTAAACCATTTAAAGTACACAGGGTTATTACGTTATTACACTTTGGGATAATCATATGTTCTGCTGTGATAGTCTTACTCTCTTCTGTACAGTTAGTCTGACTGAACAAACTTAGGGTCTCTACCAGCAGGTTTAAGGGTAGAAACAGAGAGTGAGGCTTTTTTTAAACCTTTTTTTATACATAGCGTATCACCATTCTGGTCAGCTGGCATTGTCCAATACTCACTTTGTTTCTTTGCAAAAGGAAGAAGCAGTCAATAGAACAAGGCTGAATATCATCTGTGTTGTTAGGGAAGTTAAACATTTACTAAACCTGTGAGGAAAACCTATCATAGTCTGGAAAACATAACTGTCTACCAGCTCCCAAAGGAAATATGGGATTATCCAATGTTACCTATTTGCATTTTGGCAACTTGTGATTGGCAATTATGACTTGAAAACAAAAAAATTCTATTTTTTTCAGGACAGTTAGTTAAGTTGGCAAGATTTTAAGAGCCTCTTCTGAGCTTCAGTGGAACTCTTGCACACAAATTTTCATTTTATATTGTTTTTGTGAATGGAATGTGTTCATGGAGGTTTAAAAATAAAAAAGAGGTCACCACAGTCTTTCCATGAGCAAACAGGAGCGGCAGCAAAAGTGAAGCAGGACTCGGGGGGTTGATTTATCCACCTCTCATTAAGCTGCTGTGACAAAGACCAGACTCTGACAAAGGCAGAGGTCAGGTCTGGTTCAGTGACCAGCTCTGGCCTGTCAGCCCGCAGCAGCCCCTGGTCTGAAGTCTCCCCACCGCTCCTCAGCCAGTTCAGCATCTCCACGCAGACAAGAATGGGGGACTGACACCGCAAACTGAAAAGCAGCTCGTTCAAGCAGAACTGGACTGACTCCACAGAGAGGACAGACACGAGGAGAGCAGCGCCATTGTTGCTGACGTTTCTCCATATAACTAAACAAACCTGCATTGATATTACTTTTTAGTCATTTGTTTGTAAAGAAATGGACCCATAACCAGGTCACGGAGATAACTTTTTCCTTTTGTTTCTGCCACAAATTCACCAACCACCTGCCCAATCCTGGAAATAGCCTCAGATTAAATGTGGCAAATTTGATTCTGAGAGCGAATGATAACAATCACACCAGAATGAACTACTGTACAATCTAATCTGTGCAGAATCAGATTAGGGGGAATTCCACAAGGGGATGGGATTGGTCTTGGGGACATAAACCCCCTTCACCATCTTGTCCAGTGATTTATCCCTCAGTCTGCACTTCTCGGTTAATGCAACACGCTCTGGCAACCAGCAACTCTGCATGTGAGAGGTCAACTTAATATATGGAAAAGGTGCCAAAATTGAATAGGATGGCCTTTTTTTATGCCGTAAATCGGCACAAATAACGGAAGTTACAGTCGCTGGTCGCTCCACACACAGAGGAATACCACTGATTTCATGTTAATTTATATCAGAATGAGAGTTAATTTTTTGGTTTATTATGTGTTTTTATTGTTGGATATTTACATAAATCAAAACCCAAAGATCAATGGCCTCCTCTATCTCATGGATGTTTTGGACAGTTTATGACTGTTTGATCTATTAAGAAGCTATTTTTGTTTAAACACATTTAAATCTTTTTAAATGTACATGCTGTTTTTCTATTTGCCGGCTAAAATATGTATTTATAACTTCAAAGATTTAAATATGTACTTTTAGACTGAAGTGGTTTACTCTTCTCGTCTGGACTGACACATGCAACACTTCCTGAACTCTGTTATCAAAACTCATAAGTTTGATAACAACATCACTCAGAGGCATCAATGCACAATTGTACAAATGTGAACAATCAGTGCTGAAAAGACGTCCAAACGACTCCTGATCTCCTGTCCTGACTCTTCCCCAGACCTCTGGACCCCCTGCTGCTCTTCCTGTGCTTCCTTCTGTCTCTGTTTCTGCCATCACTGATTCTGACTGGGGGTTTTCCTCTAGAGAACTTATTGTCAGATTGACTTTAAACTTTAAAATTAAGTCTACTATGTAAGTCAATTTGGAGAAAAGTGTCTGCTCGATGCATAAACATAAACATAAACAAAAGAATAGGGTTCCCTACTTTATCATCCAAAAGTTTTTGAGGCAAATACAATCTGGGTTTTCATACTCTGGACTCTTAATGACACATTCTAAAGTGTCAGGACTGACCAACGAGCTCGGCCTCTGTGGTCAGAGCTGGGCCTCTCGGCCTCTGTGGTCAGGTCCTCCCGGGGTGTTTAGGGTCTGGTCGGGGCCCGGTCAGGGCCGGTCAGGCCCGGCCGGGGCCGGCACGGCTCCACTCACCGCGGTGCTGCTGCTCGGCGCCGCCCCCGCGGCCGGAGGTCAGCTGCCCGCTGTAGGACGGGTGTGAGGACGGGTGTGGGGGGGGGCTCCTGCTGCTTCCCGTGTTGGGCCAGGCCGTCGATGCCCGCTTTGGGAGGCCCCGGGGCCCCGGCGGGACTCAACAAAGAGTCCTGCTCCTTGCTGAACCCCAGGATGACATCAATGCTGTGGACGCGGCCCCCCACCGCGGCCCCCCCCCCTTTCCCCAGCTCGTGGAAGTTGCCGGGCGAGAGGCAGCTGTCGTCCACCATGCTCATGCTGTCCAGTGAGAGATGCATCCGAGCGTTTGGGCGGCGAGCTGCAGACGGAGGGAGAAGGCGCAGGTGAGGAGCTACAGGAGGTCAGAGATCACCCCGTTAAGCCCCATAAGTCCCAGTTCAATCCCTCCACACCCCTAAACCTGATTATCATCCACGGAGCTGCAGCTGATTGAGAGTTTTCCCTTTAGACCGTAAAACAAACGACAGAGTAACCAAACACTCCCAAAGTTTTGAGCTTGCCACAAACAGTCGCGACTGAGAGCCACGCCGCTCTGCGTCTGAATATAAAAAGACTTCATAAGTTTGTTTCACAGTTTGTTTTAAACCAGTGACAGATGTAGTGTGCTCCCAAAACCCCAAATAAGAGCAGTGGGTTAGTATTATCCCTAAAAGAGTTGGTTTGGTCCTGTGATAACACCCCATGTCAGCTATTACAGGATGTTCATTAACACAGTTCACACCTCTGTTTCTGAAGGACAAAACCTCTTTAAAAACAGAGACAGCGGACAGGACTGCAGATGAGAGCGAGGCACAAGAAGCCCCATGCTAGCTGAAGAAATGATGGGTTAGATGAGGCTGTAACTATACCGTTCAGAGGAGAAGTCGTGGATCCACCTGCTCCTCTCAGCAGCTCAACTCCAACTTTTCTGCTTCCAGATCCGCTCTGTGCTTCACTCTCTCCGTCCCCTCTCAACACGTCTCCACATCCCTCTAACGATCCTCTCTGAGAGTTGTTGGCGGTCCCGAAAACAACTCCCCCATAAAATGGAAGAGAGAGGCGGCCGGTCAGAGGACGGAGGGCAGCAGCATCCACTCGGCTCACAGCAGAGTGGAGAGGAGGGAGATGGAGAGGCAGACAAAGCGGAGGCGAAGTAGGAGGTGAAACCAGGGATTAGGACGGGCTGTTAATTGCTATCCGTTTCCTTTAAGACTGATGGGCTGCGTTTTTCTGCTCAAATAACTGTTTTAAATGTCACCCCCACAAAGTAAGGCAGGACTAATGAAGCCCAAACAAGGCTTTCTTTCATAAACTTATTGTTTTAGAGACAAAAGAATCACCAAGTTTTCTCTGAGCACACTCACCCGGCATGATTCAGGAAAAGTCACCAAACTAAACAGTTACCAAAAGAGATACCAAAACAAAAAGAAAAAAAAGAAACTTTAAAAAGAACTATGAACCTGAGAGGTTTTTAATATATATATATATATATATTAAATAAAATTTAAAAAAATATATATAAATAAAATAACATAAATTTGACTATATATGTATATATATATGTATATATAACAATTTACAAAACTTTGATTTAAACTCTAATTTTTCATCATACCTGTATGTGATCAACTATAAAGACTGTTTGTCTGAGGTGAAGCTCTGCAACAGTTCATTCAGTTTGATAGTCAGTTATGATTCCTGCTTGAGCCACAACTAAGAAATACAATATGTAGGAAAGAAACAATCTGCATTATATATTCAAATGTTACCACTTTTTAATATTACAAACAAGATGATTTGTGCACCTTAATTATTTTGTATAAATCAGACTTGACTTTCTCTATAATTTTGTGCTTTAAATGGATCACATGTGGAGTGATAGTGGAAGTTATCTCAGCTCTTTTGGCTGCACTTTGATAAAAGTAGATGGAACATGGGATGTTTTTCTACACCCAGGAGAGGCTTGTTGGCGTAGCAACTCATCCGGTCCAGTTTCTAAACGCAGAGGCCAGTAAACTTGTTGCACATAGTTTTAAAGGGCAAAACTGGTGCTGCTGTCTCAACCCAAACTGGTTACTCTTTGATGAATCTTTATAATGCTGGTAAATAACAGGTTTTACAAAGCGTCCTGTCTCCATGTTGTAACCTACACTGACACAAAACCTCTCCCACGGAATAACAAATTCCTATTTAAAAAGAAAAAGCAAATAAAGGCCCAGCTGATGGTGAACAGGCCCTTCCTCACAGCAATTCACTGGACGTATATCAACAATAGGGGAAATAAAAATAGAAAATAGTGCTAAACGGTGCTGTTGCAGTAACCAGGACGGTGTTGAATGTTTTCCTGGTGTCTGCGCGATGCACTTGAATGGTGTTTCTTGGTGGGAAGCTCACTGTAAATCAGTGGAGGGCAAAGACTTTAAACTTGACCCGTCTTAGTGTCACAGAATCAGCTGCAACCCTAAAGACGCTAAAGAGATTTCCCGTGCCCCCAGTCATATCTCAAGATAGATACGGATGCAGATGAATAAGGGTTGTTTTAAAAGTGAAGAGGGCTCCGCTCAGCCTTCATTGCTTCTCTGAACTCATGCAGCGCACAAAGATTTTGTTGTTTAAAAGCCCATTTTGTTTGTGTGATGACAACATCTTCCAGACAACAGCACCACAACAAGCCTCCATCATTACTGCACAGAACACCACAATTAAACGATCCACAAATCAAACGCACAGGGAAGCCACACGCTAAAAACTGAGCTGGGCTCTGTCTTTTCTCATCCGGACAAAATCGGAAAAATTGATCAATTTATTTGTATCGAAATACATGGTCACATGAGATTTTTACCACCTAACAGCCCAGTCTGATAATAAAGCTAGCTAAAGTGAACTATCTAATGACTATATAAGTTGAATGTGATTTCTAATCCTGATGTGAGTGTCAGCTGAAGTGAGAAAACAAAAGACAGAACAGAGATGGTCCATTCAGGAGCCACTGGAGGCTCAAATCTCTGACCACTGGCAGAAATGAGGTTATCTTGTAAAAGTAGAAAGTTTTAATAGGCAAGAGATGCATTAAAAATAGGAATTTATTAGAGAGAGTGCCGCGGTAGCTGAATGCTCACTGGTTACTTACAGTTGTCATTAAAATCATACCAGTGGAGTCAAATACAATATGGTGACCATATCTGCATTCCCAGAAAGGCATCAAGATCCAGAAAAATCATACAAATCAGTTTATAGAAATTCACTCTCACTAGCTTATAAAGTAATGATAGTGTATCCCTCACGATTTTCTTAAATCATTCTTCTCCTTCCAGAGTTTCTCTGTTATCCTAATTGAGCCTAAATTGGTTAAGAAGGAGCAGTGTAGTTGTCAAGCTGCTTAGTTTTATCAGATGACAAATGTAAGTCCTGCTGATCCTATTAGAGGTAAAAGCAGCTAACGTTTAAATGCGCAGTGTCAGCTTAGCATGGGAGGAGGGAGGGAGGGAGGGGGGCGAGGGAAGGGAGGGGGGGGGGGGCCAAGAGAGAGAAGGTCTGTGACCCTAAAGGTTTGGGCTGTTTCATCTTTAACTTTTAAACTTCAAGTTTGAGGACTTTTTAAAAAAGAGAAATCAATTTGTTTCTGGATTCTCTGGTGTTATTAAGCGGCTCTTGTAAACGATCCCATCCCAAATCTTGACTTGTCCCTTACTGCCATGCCTTCTTCCATTTAGTGGGCCCTCACTTGCACATTTTTTAACATTTCTGGGAGTTTTAATGGCATTGTTTGCCTCTCTTACCTGCCAGTTAGCGTCCCACACCCGTGTCCTGATGCTCCCCCAGTCTCAGGGCTTCATCTGGGTCCAGAGCAGGGAATGTGAGACTTAAACTCTTCCGTCAAATACAGTTTGTGCAGTTTCTTTAAGTCCTGCCGTAAAGTGAAAAAAAGAAATCCTGGGCTTTTCTGTTGAGGTGGCACAGATGAGAGTTGTCCCATATTGTTGCACACAAACCCTGGAGGGGATTGCTGTGTCATTGAACTGTCACAAAGCTTCAAATCCAGCTGCTGTGCTACAACAACCAGGTGAAAAGCTATTTTTCTGAGGCCTGGACGGGTGTAGGAAGGGGCAGCAAAGTGTGAACAGCCCAGATCACACAGGCTGGTGGTCATAAATCAAAAACAAAAGGCACCCCTTGACTCCAAAGAGGCGTCCTCATGAGTAAATCCTGATCTAAACAGATGAAACAGAGCAGTGAACGAACCAAACTGTGACAGCTCGTCACCTTCAACTCTTTCTTTAGCACTCAAACAGAGCATGTTCATTTGATCCCACATCTCAGGAGTGTTGGACCAAACTGGTGGATGTTGCAGTCACCTGCTCACAGGAAGGTTGCTGGTTTGATGCCGGGCCACACGGTTCCTCGGGTAAGAATCTGTATCTGGAAGCTGATCTCTGTGGGATGCTTTGCGTAAAAACATCTTCTGAATATGTAGATGTAGGCCTTACTGTGGAACATAATCCATGTAAATGACTGGTTGTTTTATTCCTTTTAGAACTATACTTTTGTTTGAACATCCTGGCTGAGCCCACAGATTCTCCTTCCCTGTCTCCGTCTTTAAGGTCGACATCCACACGCGCACTTTTTTTTTTTTTTACCTTTTCCAGTGTCATCTGCATGAACTGGGAGTAAGCCTGTTCATGTCAGAGGGAAACTGGCCAATAACTCCTGGTTGTGTCCAGTCCTCCTCCTTCCTGAGGGGCAGTCCCTGCCCAGAAGATAAATGTCCATCACACCTGGGGTTCGGGGCTCTTGCTGATTGGAGCTTTGTCTGTCAGAGCCCAGCTCATGTACTTTACCGGGACCAATAAAAGTCATATTTGTACTCTTGATCTCCTCTGGTTTATTCTCAGGCTTCCAAATAAAGAATCGGGCTCACAGGTTTCTTTAAAATCTGTTTAAACTCAGAAGGGATCTGGTTGTACTTTGAAGCACTGGGTCAGCTCCATTTAACACATTTCCAATTATTGGTGGAAATTGGTTCAAAGTTTTTTTTTAAGAGCAAAGTGAACACGGTAAGGAAATGACTCATCAAAGCTTAATTCAATTAATCAAAATAGCTGCTTTCCTAATTCTTGTCGTGACTTGGTTGTTTACAGATTTATCTTAAACTTAATAAAAAACATTTACATTATTTTCTCATTCCTCATTTTGTTTTGAGGAACTTTTTGCACTCATTTAAGGATCATTTGAGTTTAAAAATGTAGTCATTTAACCCATTTAAAAGCACAAGTTTTTTTTTTATTCAAATGGAAAACAATTGCTTTTAAAAACTGTACCACTTCAGATTCGATTAAATGTTCTTTTGTTATTTTGCTGTTTTTTGTTTGAACATAACTTCATTTTTAAAACACAGTTTATACATAGTTGTTAGTAGAGTTTAAATCCACGTGATAATTGAAATTATATCTTTGTATCACACCCTTCTTATTCTTTATGAAACTATGCCTGACGTGAACTGCTGCACAAATCAAAGTAAAATACAGAAACTTGTTTTTTTTTTTTACATGCCAGCTTCTGGTGGGACACTTAATAACAAAAACTGACTTTATATCTTTGCTATGTTTTAAACTGAGAAGCCAGAAGTGAACAAATAGACACAGAAACATGTGCTAGATGCTTCAGACTGTTCCATTTGAACTTTGAACTTCCCCTGCTGTCTCAATTGACTTGCATGTCTCAGATGAGCAAACGTGTCACAGGTGGTCTGAGAACCCCGGAGCAAAACATCGAGATGAGACCGGCTTAGTCTCTGCAAGTGATTCTATTTTTAAGAGTGACCATGGTGAGTGGCAGATTTCCAGGATGCAGAATTTGGTAGATGGGGATCAGACTGGAGATCCAGAGTCTGAAACGGGCCGAAATAGGCGGGCCAGGTATCCTGGAGCCGGGCGGGATCCGGGGTCAGCTGAGGTCACGCGCTGTCCAGGGCTCTGGACTCCCTGTTTTGCACATTTTCAGCTGGGATGGAGCCTGTTTACGGTCAGGAACTCAGGCCATGACCACCCCCCTCCCCGACCCTGCTCCCGGACAGAAACGGGTGAGAAGGGTCTCCGTTGGGAGACCTCAGGGCTGTGTCTCTGCTATCTTCCTGTTCTGAACCTCTTCTGTGGTAAGGAGGGGGTTCAGCCAAAGGGGAGGCTTTGGGTTTCCTAGCCCGTTTTTTTGCCACGAGATTTTGTCTACTGAAATCAAGCTGAAATTGCCTTCCTTTGTATGAGGGTGTTTCCTTCCCATCAAAAAGAAACAGTTAAGGTGGTTCAAGCGTCTGATCAGGATACCTCTGAGGTTTTTCAGGCACATCCCACTGGGAGGGGGGCAATGGCACCAACTTAGATTAGCCAGAGAGATTATATACCACTAAGTAGTGGAAGGGGGGGGGAAAAATCACTTTTTCACCAGAAGAAACCCCCAAAAGAAGCAGATTTAGTGAGAGTGGCCATCTGCCTGGACTGGTCAGGAACACTGAGATCCCCCCCCCAGGAGGAGCTGGAGAATGCTGATGGAGAAAGAGGTGTCTGGACCTTAAGACCTGGGAACTGGCTTCAGATCCCTGGAAAAAAAAGATAGAGGGCCGGGTAGATGGAAGTCAGATTCCCCATACAGTCTCCAGTCCAGTAATTACATAGGAGAACGCTTTTTTTATTAGTTTTAGAGGTGGACAGCATGACAAAACCCAAATACGTCTGAAAAATCAACACTCGGAAAGAAAAGTGAGTGATTAGATTAGATGTATCACTGCTGTACTGTGGCTGTGCTGCTAGTAAATAACCTCCTGTAATATTCATAATCATATTCAAATTCAAGACTCTCTTTCAACAACAGAAATCAATAGAAACATCCATTCTGCTTAAACAATTCAAATGAAAGTGCATTGATTTCCTGACGGATTTCTTTTTTTTTATGGAGTATAATTTTGACCTATTTAGATTTTTTTTTTATTTCTTGTAATTGAGTCATTCGGTACCTGTCAGACAAGCACCTTTACTGTCAGTTTCAGACCACGAGACAGACAGTTGCCCTCAGCCTTATTTTGATAATTGAATTACAGCTACTTAGCAGCAGGTAAACCTTCACACTAAACTGCAGGAGCATGTGTAGTCTCATTTGTCGTGTTAATTGATATAATGACCGTCGCACGGAAAGCTGCCTGCTCTCATTTCCCAGTAATGACTGATTGTCTGCTTAATTGATACTGCTATCTGTGACTAATCACAGTGCAAAAGGCCCATTTCTATTTCTTTTAAACTCTTGCATGTGCACCATAAGGAGACTTTTATTTAACTTTTCAAAAGTTGAAAAAAAAAAACAACCTTAGAATTAACGGATTGATTTTATTTACAAGTTAGAGAGGTCAGAAAAGGCCTTTAGTTAGTGTCAGGAGCAGGTTGATTAATGTGTGTTTCACAAACCTTTTGATGGCATTTAAATGAGTTTCACTACTATAAGCAAATGACTGAGGAAATGAAAAGAGGCTTACAGATTCAGACAATGTTGTCGTAAACTGGATCGATGCTTGAGGGTTGTAGTTTGTAGCAGTTATGACACCTGGGGAGAGAAATATAATATCTGTGAGAAATGTGGAGAAACAGACATCAAACCCTCGTGTGACTGGAGAGAGATTTAGGTGACACAGATTAGACATAAAATGCCATAAAAAGACATATGGCATAAAAGTCATAAAAAGACAAAAACCCTTTCTGTCAACTTTATTGGTTCATGTCACCTAAGTGCAAACTGTGTATTTTGTTTAAGTTTATTTACATTTTTTCAATAAAAAATTATCGATTTACATTTCTCTTGGATAGTTTAAGCTACAATCCATTTGATTCGTGTTTATGTTGATATAAGGAAGCGGGATGAACCTTCATTCCAGAAACAATGCTCAGTTACATCTGAGCCACAGAAGAAAAACTCATTTAGAGTAGACAGATTCCAGCGCTCAAACAACCAAATGAGAACATTTCAATACTCATTTAAAGTTAAATATCTAAATATCCCTTTCCATTGGTCCTTCTTTGCTAAGCTCTACCGACCTGTCCTGTTCATAAAACCCCTCTAGATTTAAGTCAGCCCAAAAACTAGAATAAAGAAAGATAACATTGATGTTAGAGAAAACAATCTTTTTATTTATCTGAGCAAACTGTCAAACCTTTTAATGAAGGAGATGAGTTGTTATTTGAGAGGAGGACTCAGTTATAAATAGCCTGACGACGTCAGACCCGGCTTTGGTGCAGAAAAACCTGAAAAAGCTCCATTATTCTGGGCTGTTTCCCACTCACAGGTGGTCTGTTTGTAGGCGGCCTCCCTAACATGGCCTAATGGAGTGAGAAGTGTAGGTTAGCTATGCTTAATTCCACTTATGCCTTTCTGACTTTTTACAAATCCAAGTGTCTCGCCTGACAAAAGTCTATAGTCACTTTAAACAGCTTGATTATAACTGTATGGTCTTAGAATTTTAAGGTTTTGAGAAGATTAGGGGGAGATAATGAAACTTGCAAAGTAAACGAGTTATTCTTTCTCAAGTGAGTCCACAACTGATGCTGACAAACACACTTAATACAAATCAAGTCAGACCAGTTGAGTGACCTGTGATAACTTTTCACACCAAAGTTATTCAGTAATAAGAGCTAAAAGCCAGTGGGATTTGTAATGATCTCTAAATTCCTGGTCATGCGTATTGAGGATGGTCTTTTATGATTGATTTCTCTTAATTTCTTAGATATAGGCCATTATTTGTGAAAAGATGAGCCGTTACCGTGGTGATACACCTCACAGGACATTCATCTTCCGTCTAATTCCTGTATTAGCTCAGACAGCTGGGCTGCTGCTTTAGTTCTAACCTTATCTGAACTAAACAAAATCTCCTTAAACCACACCAAGATAAACCCTTTAGGTAAGGCCAAACCAGCCCCTCTCGCTCTGCTGCCCAGACGGCCAGGTGCAGGGGCAGGACGAGCCCACTGGGACTGGAACGAGCACTGACACAAAGCTAATTGTGCAGTTACACAAAGCAATGTGAGATAATGCGCACGGACATTGTGTTGTGCACGTGTCGTGTTTGGAAGACTGTGTTTTTACCACTTCCACGTCAAGGAGCCGACACATATTTGTTGTTTTCGGATGAAACACGCTTAAGTTTGAGGGTTATGATGCACAAAATTAATTCATAACTAATTCAGCTATTGTTTTAAAATAGATGAGGCTGAAATCTCTAATAAAATCAAAAGCAGGAACTGGAAGTGACTCCAGGAGAGGCCAGTTGGAGCATTAACAGGAGAGTCAGAATCTGTCTAACAGTAACGAGCTCAAGCAGGTTATCGCCTCCGGATTTAGAGACAAAAGCAACATTTAAGCACTTTATAGAGATCCGATTTCCTCCCTGTCCAGGCATTTCTCTGACCGGGACCTTGAAGGCCACGGGGACCACAAAAATGTGGCGATGTGCGTCCCTGTGTGTGTGGCCGTCTGGCCCGGTGTCCGGTGCCCTCTAAGGACATTAGCAGGTGAAAACAACAGGTGAAGGGTCATTGTTTGTTGATGCACGCTGAGGCCTCAACAGATTAGCTTTTTTTTTTTCTGAGTCTTAGCAGGGTGTGCACTTTAAGGTATTAGATCCTCTGAAAAAAGCATCTCCGGACACTGACAGATGGGGCAGGGCTTTGTCTTATGGTGCACAAACACGAGCAGGGAGCCGTCCGCCGGCGTGCACCAGCATCTCCAGCCCACTTTACCGTCGTATGCAGCCATCCGCTTCATTATTTATCTGTTCATTCACTCGTTTTTATCATTCCTTATGTCTGCTTTTGCATAAATCCCTGCGCAGAAAATTGCTGATCATCCCTTTTGAGGCCTCTGGAACACAGAGCAGATTGAACAAATCACGGAGGACCTTGCTCTCCCTGTATTATGACAAGCGGCGGAGGATCAAGTCTGAATTTGTGCCCCATCTCTTGGGAAACAAACACCAGGCTTACGTAGACTTAGGTCAAATGACATCTTTAATTTGGTCTTGTGACAAGACAACAATTGTACAAAAGAGGCTTAATTTTGTGGGGAGATTTGAAGTGAATGTGTTTCGGCATTACCAGGAAAATGAGTATTTCTGGCAAAGACAATGACAGTTGACAATCAAACAAAGCGGGAACAAAACGTGTGGGAGCAGAGTATGTGAGGGGAAACATCCCTTTAGAAAGAAATGTTTTCACACGATTGGAAAACTACAACAGTCCGTAACTATTAAGGCCCAAGAAGCCCCAAGAGGATGCTGGATAACAGAAATCACTCATATAATCTCTCAATCCCAATAAAAAGGGAAGAGAAAGTAATAATAAATGCTGTATTTCCCTAAGATTTATTCTCACAAAAGAAATTGCATTTGGATGAATTGAATCAAAGTCTGCCGCACGTAATGTGATGAGTGAAGTTTGGTGGGCAAAAAGACGGTAAACAGCATTTTGGCTTCTGGAAAATACATATGAATCCACATGATGTTTTTATCCATAACATTAGTGGAGACCAAAAAGCTCTTTTTGGGGGGAACCCAACAAAAAAAAAAACAACAACATTCCACTGCACACAACAGAAAGCATCTGTTTCAAATTTCTTTAGTCTTTTTTTAACTTTTCCTCTCGATTCAGGTTGACCTGCAACACCAAAATGATTCGATTGGATCATTGTAGATAGTGAGTCTGAGCTAGTCAGGAGTCCCACAACTATCCTGTAGCTAAAACCATATTATTGCTTTTATGTTGTAAATACCTCTGGATATTATTTTTACTTTGTACCTCAGTCTGTTGTGACTGTCACTCTGTGTAAAGCTGCTGCTACGCTGCAATTTCCCAGGTCGGGATGAATAAAGTCTATCTATCTATCTATCTATCTATCTATCTATCTATCTATCTATCT
>JABUIW010000200.1:208434-223322 GCA_013363375.1 Menidia beryllina | reverse complement strand
AAAAAAAGGAATAGAAAAGAAACAAAGCTCACTGCCAAACTCTCCTTCTCCAATGTTTTCTCCCAGCGTGAGCTTTTCAGTGTCCAGCAGCCAGCCAGCTGGAGGAAAAGAGAGAATGATGACTATTTCTGAGATTTTTTAACTCCAACATAATCCTTTTCTGTCTTTTGAACAACTCTCACTCTGTCTAAACCCCGGCGTGGCACAGGGAGGAGCCACCTGACGTGCGTACCTTTAGACAGCTCCAGCTCGGCTGACTTCGCTCCTTGCTTCTGTTTGGGCTTCGTAAGTGTTGTCGCAATGGAGCTTTTGTTCTTTGAGTAGAACTGCAAAGCAGAGAACACAACTGTGAGCGTCTCACAGCATTTCAGAGATGCAGTTTGTGTCGAGCTGAAATGATTAAAAAGATCAAGATTGTAGTTTGACAAAACAATACCAAACATTATTTATCCAAATAATAATGATATCATTATAATCTATCATAATCCATCATTATCTATCTACATATCTATCAAAAATAAGATATTTTTCTTAAGTGGCAGACATGAGAAGGGATACTCCTCAAAATTAGTTTTGCATCCTTGTTTTCTAACAAAAGAACAGGCCTATATTTATTATTTCATTGAGAGTTATCTAGTTTTTTTTTCTTCCTCAGTTTCCTCACAGGACTTCGTCAGCCGGAACAAAATGACTCATCTACTGAAGCTGTGTGCAGCTCACTGATAAGAAGCGGCTGCCATCTGTGTCGAAACTATCTGCAAGCATCACCACACATACTTCCCTAGAGCCCCCTCCATTCGCACAAGACAAGAACAGATAAACCATAAAAGGGAGCATTTCATGGATTTCCTTGTCTCTGCTTCTAACAGACTTCTTTCATTAGCTTGGCTATTGAATTCTCAGGCTGACAAACACCTTTACAGTAAACAGGACATGAACCTTTAGATGGTAACAAACCACCAGGCAGGAATCTAACCATTAACTGACTAACCCCCGAAATCTAATCAACTCTCTAACTATTGGTGTCAGAGAAAGTCTATATGAGCAAGTAGACCCAAGTCTAAATAGTCATTCTAGTCCTAAGCATGCACTTCTTACTCCTAACCTAACTATTTACAGGTGAGAGTGGAGTGGAAGAGAGAGAACTCATAAGGGGAAGGAAGTGAAGAAGTGGATTGACTGTTAAAAAATATTCCAAAGGGATGGTTTTCAAAACACCAGTCTCCTGGATGAAGGCTCACAGATTGGCCCAGATTAACCCCAACCTAACCCTTTGCATATTTATGAGTATTTCTGGCCTTTTCCAGATTGATTGGATGTTAAAAAAATGTAAAAAGGGGACCTAACTCCATCAGTTCATTTGAGTCCAAAATGAAGCTGCTACTTGTATTTACAGCAGAGTGAGGAAGCCCTAGTAGCTGCGCAGTCCTTGGGCCTTTAATATGTACTAGCGTACTTTCTTTATACCCAATATTGCTAAACTTTTCAATGATAGAATCACCCCCCCCACACTGATACAATCTCTCAGACTTGTTCCCTGTAACAGTTTCCTTTAAAATGTTTTTCAGAAGTTACATCTGGTGCTAATTATTCATCTCAAAATCCACACGCACAACACCTTATCGACTGTATCAGAAAACAACTTCCTCGAACTGGTTTGTTAAAAACCACTGAAACGTAAACTACACAGGCAATGAACAGAGTGGAAACATTTAGTTAAATACTATCTGAGATCTAAAACATTAAACAATTTCCTTCAGTTGGTGTTTATTTGAATAATCACAAATTTTGGCATCAGGATTGAAAACACAAATATAAAACTTTGCATATATTGCATTTGGTATTACTGGGATAAATCCAACTTAAGACAGTTAAAGGTCATAAGTTAAGTGTCAGATTTTTGCATTATCTTTAATTAACGTTTGTTAATAGCCACTGCAATTACATTTCTTTTCACTTTAAAAAATCCTTAAAGTGAGTTTTACTTTTGGCGTTTTCCATTCACGTCCAGTTTTCGTACCTCTATCATGTCGATGAGGTTGTAGAAATACTGGTTGTTGTCGATGGTCAGCTTGTTGTCTTGGTAAATCACTCGGTAATGTATGACCTCCCCTGAAACGCTCACACACAGGACGTAGTCACCCGGATGGCGGATGCTCTCTCGCACCAGGAACAGGCCGTCTTCGGCCGGCTGCAGCAGGCACACCGCCTCCGGACCAGAGATTTTCCCGTGGAACCACCTGATGACAGACATCAAATGACAAATTTAAAGAAATGCACACATCCTTATGAACTGATCTCAAAGGAAGGACAGACACAATTAGGTAAAGATGAATAATACACAACAGGGAAATCATCAGGAAACAAACATTGATGTGAATTGTGAACTGAAACTGATCACATTTAAATCTTCTCAGAACTGTTGAGCTATGAGTCCCAACCCTTCTAAGATCTTAAGAGGACAAAGCATACGATTCAGACACATGCCACACATCCGTATTTACATATGAAGAGAGCTCCATAGGGATAAGTCAATCAAATTAGCTGCCAAACTCCCCCAAAAAATAGGAAGTAAGGCTGGTTAATAATGATCCTGTTGGTTTGAACCTAAGTTCAGCCCATGTGGTGTGATCACCAGACAAAATGTTGAAGCCGAGACACATCCATGTCAGAGGCCGTGTATGTGTTTTAAAATGGTGTTAAGATGGCTGCCCGTGATCATTTCAGGTGAGATGCACAGGAGGAGGGCGGAGGAACGCACGGCATGAGGCTGAGGCTGGGATCCACCCGCAGAGCCTCCCTCTCTCGCACACCGGTGGAGCTGATGAGTCCCTCCTCTCCTGTGGAGTTGTTTATGGCTGTGTAATATACCTTCCTCTAGGAAAGAGCAAACGGCCCTTGATAAACACTTCCGAACGCATCCCTTAGCTGCTGCAGTAAAATGTTACACCAGGCCACCGTACCGGGGTTGAATTAACGATGGTGAGAATGTGGCCTTTGCGGTAGGCCAGCTCTCCAGCTTTGGCTCTCCTGCTGTCCCCCTTGGCTACACACTGAGTGCCAGCAGCCCAACTCATCTGTGGAGAGAAGAGAGAAAACGGAAAAGTCCACAAACAACCCATCCAGCCTGTGACCTCAGTCTGCTCACGCCAAACCTTTGCCGCCTTCTTAATTTAGGGAATTTCATCCTCTTCTATCACACGATCATGTGGAAAGCTGTACATCCTCTTTCACTTCAAGTATTCATGATTTAGGACCTAAAACAATTCTTTCCCAGCCATATCTCATAATGGGTGAATTCAATGTCAGATGAAAAACATCACATGACATATGGAAATTATGTCTGTGACAAACTAATTCTTTCCTCTTTTTTCCAATGTTGGGACTTTCAGCATAATGAAAGAAATACATCTTAAAATATTTGTATTTCTCTACCTTTTCCACCAACTAGACAAAGTAACTGTTTCTATATCTGTACACTAGCATTATGCAGTCACTTGGCACCATAGGATTATAGTTATTTGTATAACGACAAAATCTGACAATAGCGGGGCGGAATATATTCTTAAGGAAGCTCATTCATGTCCTTAGATGTCTACAGAAAGATGTCCACCATCTCCCAATTTCAGAAAAGCTGGGATGTTGTGTGAGATCTAAGTCAAAACAGAAATAATAGACTTACAACATCATAAAGTAAAAATAATCAAACTGATTCTTCACACTGCATCTACTAACAGCTGGTGTGGCTTGTACGGTGGCCACTGTAGGCTTACCTGCTGTCCAGATCTGTCATCTACCAAAAACATGACACATTTTTTAAAGAAAATGCTACAAAGAAGAGCCAGCACTCTTCAGTGTGGGTCTCCTAATTCCCATATGTTCACAGGCTGATGTTTACAGAGGGAGGGATGCTACACACAGGTGGAAACATTCCTTACAACAGCCATTAAATGAATGGCCTTCTATACATGCCCACTGTTAAATTTTCTGCCAAAAGTCTAGCAGAAAATAAACATTGAATTCAAATTCAATATGAATTGTTAGTGTGATCACATGAATCGTATTGAGGCAAATTGAGGTTCAGTGTCTTTCCCTAGGACACTTTGAACTGCAACCAGTAACTTTTAACCTAATTTTAGGACTCTTTTGGAAGTGAAAACAACTAATTGAAGGGTATACAGAGTTCACAAATTGTTCTTTATGTTATTAATGTGCAAAACTGCCAAACCGATGAAAATACAGAAATGTACCGAAACGGGTACATGGGTTAAAGTCCACATACATTACAGCACATAACCTGATCTCAGAGCAGAGAGTTTCTACCCATTATCACTGTAAAGGTTGACCTTTTTTTTCTTAACTATGAGGCAGATGAACAATCTTATTCCTACCTTCCTTTGCCAGCTGGGCTGGACGCTGGATGAAACCCTGTCAGAGAGAAGAGTCGGAGCAATGGTACAATATCAGCGCCAACATGAAGGTCCCGGTTTTTAGGGGATTACAGGCAGGACGATAACCGGAGAAGAACAGGATGGCTGAGATCAGACAGCTTTGTGTGGCAGACGATGAGGGACGACCTCCTCAGACTGGATGAGTCTTCCAGCAGCTGCCGCTCCCAGCCCCGCTGGTCCAACCGACAGGAGAAAGCACGAGCGGAAACATCAAAGTTCCCAACAGCAGCTCGGTCAGGAGCAAAAGTCTCCTCGATAGTCGCAGTTCCCAGCTCGAGTAAAGTCCTAGTTTCTGTTACAAAAATACAAATGACGGAAATCCACTAAGACAAAGCCTGTGGCCTCTCTGCCAACCACTTCCTCGCTCTTAAAAAAAGACAGAGAAGTGGGTCATAGCTCAGTGAAACAACTAGAAGTGACACCATGACATGAGATCATCTCCTCACCGGAATTTGCAGAGGAAATTAAACCAGAGGACGAAACGGTTTAGGTGTGTTTTAATATCTCCCCTTATTTTTAACACTACAAAGACATTCAAATGATAAGACAGCAACGTTCACACAATACAAAATAGACTGCAACATCCTTCTGAAATAAAATAAGCAATACTCATATATGAGGCTCTCGATAAACAAATATCAAACTAAAAAAAAACGCACAGTAACTTTCTGCCGTCAGCTTTTAGGCTGGAGCTGTGCAACTGTTCCCTCCCTGTCTTACAACTTCATTAAATGAGACCATTACATTACTAATCACACAAAAACAACAACTTATATGTTCCCCTCACTCAGTCTTATGCAACATGATGCAGGCACAAGGGAGAAAGAAAAAGTCTTTTTTTTCAGTAGATTTCAGTCGGATTCACCTAACTCAAGTTTCTGCCCTCGGCAAAGTGTCCTTTGGAAGAAAAAAAAGATTACTAGGCATTTTTAGTCAAAAGATAACTATGGCTGCATACACTTAAGTGCTTTCCTCCCTCAGGATGTCACTGTGCAATTCAAGACTTGTGTTCTGTTAGAAGTACGACCCCTCACACACCCACACAAACACAAAAAAAGCTTGGGGAAGTTCCTGTGTGAGGATGTCAACAATTTCAGTGTTGCCTTGTTTGCGGGTTTGGTGCGGGGCCTTTGGTTAAAGTTCACAACTCAAGTCTTATCTCTGTCTGGTTTTTAGAACTTGTGAAAAAATAGACAACAGGAGCTTCAGAGGGAGCAAAAATCAAATGAAAAATGTCACCTGTAGGCACAATGAACATCACAGTCCTGTTTCCACCATGCCCGGGTAGTCTCCTCTGATCTCGCTTCCAATTTCAAAGCCCTCGTCTTCCCTCTTTTAACATGTTCAGCAGCATGATTAATTTAGTGAGTGCGTGGGAGTTGGATATTAACATTGACAAGAGCTGTGGATTCAGCTTTTTCTTCAATGAGAAACACTGAAAAGAAAGCTTAAGGTGCTCATTCCTCTTCCATTTGTACTGGAGGTAAAACAGTAGTGGTGAGTATTTAATTTTAAAAAAATGAATGTGCTGTTGTACTGATATGGAATGATGCAATCAGTAAATAAAGGTGATTTTTTTCAGCCGATTTACTTTAGAATAGGATACATCTGCATGAGATCACTACATGGGAGAAGGAATTGCAGTACAGACCCTCAAACGTCAGCCTCATAACTTTAGTTTTAAGGGTAGACATGTAACATGTAGAGTCAAAGTTATATTTATGTGTATAGCTGAGTGTTAAGATTGTTTCTCAATAAGAAAAGTTAAAGTAGTGACATTCTACCAGTCTCTAAACTAGCAAATGCCTCTGGTTTGGAGGCAGAGGTCAAGCGCTTGCTGCTTCTTCTTCTTCTTCTTCCTCCTCTTCTTCCTCCTCCTTCTTGTCCTTTTTGCCCTCCCCCTCGCCTTCGCCCGTGTCGTTGACGTCCCGCCGGCGTTTGCGGTTGCGTGCGCTGGCCTTGGACGACGGCAGCAGATCCATGCCCAGAACGTAGGGGATCTGCCGGAAAGCCAGCAGCCGCAGAGCATGCTGGGGGGACAGAGAGCACAGAGACCAATGAGGGGGCTGGGGGGCCGGACCTGCTGCTCCGGGCGGAACGGACCCCGGCGTGCACCGGCACCTGCGCACTGGCTGTCACGTCTTCCCGGGCCTGGAGCTTCATGCTTTCCAAAGCATCTGTCGGCTCTTTTTCACAGGGATCCATCAAACCTGGTCCGTCTGCACAGGGAGGAGAGAACACTGCTTGTCGTGACACAGAAAATGAGCGGCAGGAGGTGGAACGCGAGGTCATCTCCTGCTTTTATGTAGGGCGGAGGTCTTCAAGGTTTTCCAGGCCAAGGACCCCCAAACTGATGGAGGGGGGCCCCCTAATCATATATATTGTACAAAATGGTCCCATATCAAACTGCTCCTACAGTGTGGAAATGTACGTTGTTATTGGGCATTCAGTACTAAGATCCTCAGATAATCCTAGATGATGTGTGTGTCTGAATGTGAGCGTTGATGACTGGAAGACATCTTCTGCCTCCATTTATCTGTTTACTACAGTCTGTTGGATTCATGTTCATGTGGATTTAAACACATTTACATTAGTGGAAACAATTGCAGGGGGGTGGTATAAAAAATATTTCTAATCAACCGAAACTTTGGCGACCCCCATGCAGTACCTCCGCAGACCCCCTGTTGAAGACCTCCGATATAGGGCAAAGTTATTTTCTAACCTCACTGAGGTCTTCTCAGTGGATAAACACTCTCAAAGTACAACCAGCCACAGAGCCTGGGAGAACCACGTGTCTTTAAACGATTCATCTTTTCATCTCCTCATTGCTTATTTCACAAACTTCACATTTGACGTGAGTGACCTGGTAGCAGGATGCCTGTGGAGATGCACTCCAGGACCCTGCGCATGGCCTCTCCTGGGCTGAGTGGGCTGGTGGCACTGCTGATCACCTTCTCCACCAGCAGCTCCATCGCCTGCAGAGACACCAGCGCTCAGTGGAGCTCATTCAATCCCACACAGCCCCTGGATATGACTCATTTAAAGCCCATTTCAAACAGACGATTTTAAGATTTGCTGAAAAAGTTATTTTTTTCCGGGATTTTATAGACAGTAGAGATTTACATACAGGCTATAATTTACACCAAAGTTTTTTTTTATCATCAGAAGAGCAAAGCAATGGAAGTGAACACTCACCCAGCTGGGCATTTTCCCCCAGGTAGGAACGCGGTGGCACAAGTCCCGTAGGATCCGGATGATGATCACACAGGACTGCAGCCCGTTGGCACGAGCCTTCAGAGATCAACAAACAGGTTACATCCAGGTAAAAGTCAAGGTTTTTTCTTTTTCTGTGACAGTGTCACACCGAGCAGCCTCCGTCTGCAGTCTGTAGGAGCCTCGGCTGGATATCCAACTCCTCCCACATCCAAGTCGGACATTTTGGTTAGGTCATGTGACTAGCAGCTTTTTTCAGGTAGAAACAAAACTTTACTGTCTAACACTAACCCTTACTGTCTATATTGCCATGAAGCAATTACAATAATGCATGTTTATTGCAAAACTTTTCTATTTGAGAAATTATTTTAATGGCTACTGTCACGTCAACA
The DNA here is from genome assembly GCA_013363375.1 of Menidia beryllina. Classification (NCBI taxonomy): domain Eukaryota; kingdom Metazoa; phylum Chordata; class Actinopteri; order Atheriniformes; family Atherinopsidae; genus Menidia; species Menidia beryllina. The sequence goes on along the minus strand of JABUIW010000200.1, from coordinate 215,266 downwards.
AGACTTAAAAGGAAAAAAAAGTCACCGAAAATAACGTGAATGCAGTATTTTATGCTATATTTAAAACTCTCTACGGTCAATTAATTTTAAAGACTGAAAATAAACCATCAAACTGCAAAGTTTGCCCTTCATATTTTTACTTTCACTTCGCCAAACAGCCAGCGGGTTGAGGCGATTTTCTTGCCGTCGGGGAGCAGAATTGGGATCTTCCTATTGGTGACTTAATCAGAATGGCCGACTTGGATGTGGGCGGAGTTGGATATCCATCCTCGCTTCCTACAGTCTGCAGCCAGATGTGCACAGGGGGACGTAACCCCAACGAAAGCCTCCGTCTTAAACGTTTTACCTGAAACCATTTGGCGTGGCGGAGGGCTGCGAGGTACTCCAGACATTTCTTCTTATTCAGCAGGTCAGGAGGGTCCTTCTCAACCACATCTGTTGAGGATGGAACAGAGCGACATATGACACATAACACACATGCTGACGATGAAAGGACAGCAAGTGTTGGCTGTGCAGTCACCAACTGCAGGTTCCTGTGTGCCTTCACAGCTGACAGTTCCTTCAGCCCTTAAAATAATCTGAGGGGTTTGAATTAGATTGGAGAGGAACATAAGGGAGAAGATGAAATAGGAGGACAAGCATCAAATAAGGCAGAGAAACAGAATGTTTCTGAGTGAAAACAGTAAAAACAAAGCAAAAACGTGAACTCTGGAGGGATAGGTTAGAGGTCCATGTAAAAAAGAGGGAAATCTGAGGCATTCAGAGAAGTGTGGGAACATAACATTACATCGTTTTCAGTTTAGGTTGAAAAGGTTGATTTTTTTACCATTGTTTAATATCCATTTAATTAAAGATATGATTTGGCTTTGTCTCATAAATGACAAATCCTAGTTTAATGTCATTAAACTAAGGATTCTTTTCTTCAATCATTTATTGCCTTTTTCCCAGAATGCCAAGTGAAGACATTAAAGAATATCTCCTTTCACCCAGAATGCAGAGAAGCATGCAAATACCCAGTTTCCTTCTCACCCGACATGTACCCATTAGCTGCCGCCTCCAGACTGCAAGAACTGCCCAAAGATGAGCTGATAAACATGAAAAGTGGAGCAAAGCAGGGCTGCATCTAACTGATCAAGAACAAACTAAGACCTGATCAGCCCGACTCACTTTAGGGGGTTTTCCATTACAACTGATGTTCTTACAGAAAGACGGGCTGATGCCATTTGGATGCAACCCAAGCGAAAGCTAGCAGTGAAGGACGGAGAGGCTGAAAATAAGGCGGCTGAACCTGGTTTTGGTGGCTCAGCCCACCTGGAACCCCGGCCGAGTAGGTGCTAAAACCGGGAAACTGTTAGTAGGTAACCAGCCCACCAAATGTAGAAATGGAGAGGAAAAAAAAGTGAAGTGGGAATGAGCCCGATCCAGAGATCGTAACAGGTAACTGAATAGACCTCTAACACCTCCTGCCAGTTACCTAGAACATCAAGTGTGCGTCTTTTGTTATGGCTCATCTGCGAACCTTTGTTCAGTTTGTAAAGATAAATCAAATACTTCTGGAGCCCTTTTACAGCAAAGCTAATGTCAAGATGATCAAAGTCAAATACGGCCCTTTGAGTTTTGTGCATTTTCTTCTTTTCAGCTTCAATTTGTTCAAGAAAGATGTATCCAGTGTTAAAACTTGAAGACTTCTTTACACACCATCCCTCCTTGGAAATACACGATCTGCTACAAGTTGGAAATAATTATTTCAATATCATAAAACTGGATGTGTAACCATGTTTTAAAGAACATTTCCAAATCAGGAAGAGGACCCCTTGTTCCTCCAGGGTCTGTGTTTTAGCACACTAATCTAAATAACTCAAAACAGGTTGAGTAAGATCTGGTTAACAGTGTAACTGTGTCTAAAATGAACTAAGTTAGCAAATCAAAAACAGGTGACTGAAGATGAACTATTCATAAAGAGCCTTGGGGTTTACCTACACTTGATGTTCAAGAGAACTGCAGTAAAAAAAATGTTTACATTTTTTCTTCTCTTTTTTTTTTTTAACAGGGGAAATGACATCACACAAATTGTTTTGAGCTCTTCTGTGGCTTAACTGGGTCTGTTGATACAGAATAAGGCACCGATCAACAAACCCAAATCATAACTTCTGGAAAAAAGGAAATTAAAATAAGGAAAAACATAATTGGGTACAAACAACAATCACAGAAAACATTTCTGCCATGTTTTCAAGATGAAAAAAACAACAAAGCATCCAAATGTGGACATTTACTGAGGCAGGTGGAGGAGTGTTAGCAGCACAATGATACTGTAAAGTTATTCTTATTGCTGAATAGGGTAAGGAAATGACTGTGGCGTCATTCGTTTCATTCAGAAATGATGCGTGTGAATAGTGTGTTTATCACCGTCAGGATAAAAACAACACTCCACCACCCTGTCATTGATAATGCCAGATAAAAATGCAGGGATGACATAGAAGAGAATGGAAGTTGATGGACCTCAAAATCTCCTCATCGGTATAACTGCAAAAAGGCAACAAGAGGTAAAAAAAAACCCAACAAACTCTGAATCTCTAAAGGAGGATATCTGTGAAAACAACGTTACGATTTGAAGCATTTTCATCTCTGGGCATTATCTGAACAGTGAGCAGCTATGATCCCAGCTTCCAAAAGGCTTCATGTGAGCGTGTGTTTGGCAGATAAACACACACCCCAGTGGCACAGAAAGGTCGGAGAGCCCGGCTTTTGATTCCCATTGTTTTAAAGAGAAAATAAAGGAATAGGGAATTCTTTTTTTTCTTTTTTGCTGAAAAAAAATGGGAAAATAAAAGAGTGGGACAAATGAATGTGATTCCATTCTTACATGTTAAAGGAAAGAAATGCAGAATGTGGGCTAAATTATAGTCCCACCAGGAGTTTTTTTTTCTTTTAATTCTCCTTCCTTAAATGAATTGTGGTGCTAACAGGTGAGCGGGTGGAGTCAGGGGGTATAAGTATAGATAGAAGCGTACTGCACACAGCACTAACATTTGGTCTCTGGTACTGAAAGCTTTGGCTTCTCTAACCTTTCTCAGCCGCTTTTCCTCCTGCCTGCTTGTCCTTCTCAGCAGCAGGGTCCTCCCTCATCAGCGGCGAGGTGAGAGAAATGGTCACCTGCATTTTGGGCTCCTTGCTTGAAAATATCACGATGTTGGCCTCCTCGGGGTGAGCCTGCACCTCATACTGATCTTCAGAAAAAGTCTGCCGGTTAAAAGGACACTTGGCATTACTCACTACAGAGGAGGAGGGGCGCAGGGGGACAAGAACAACCTTGTTTGGTCACATTCTGCCTTAAATCTGGTTTAACTGGGCTTTAATTACCTTATAAAAATAAGGTCAGAAACACTGAGAGGAAATCTTAAGGATTGGTCATGAATCATGCCTTAGTAGTTTTCAAATTTAGAAGATGAAAAGGGTAACTAATGGAGAAAGGTCCCATCTCACTCTGTAGGATTCAGGTGTCATAACCAGGCAGTAAATCTAAAGATCAGTGAAAACACCTTCAATAAAACAGTCATTCAGCTACAGCCGGTGGGATACAGGGTGTGAAATGACTCCACATCACCACCCTGAACCCCACGCCGTGGCACTGAGCGTACAGTAAAGCTAAAAGAATCAGTGGGTTTCTCCTCTGGCGTCAGGAGAAAGGTTCATCATTAGTGAACATGCAAAAATCTCTTCCACACAGTTCTCTCAAGAGCTCAAAGATGTAAGGTCAAACTGGGTCTTTTTAAAACAGTGTAAGGAAACTTTGACGAGGGGAGATTTTAAATTGAACTGGTTCACAGCGGAGTCATCTCAGATATTGTTACTGGCAACCAATTTACAGCATGATACAGATAGACTTAAGTTATTGATATTGAATGTCATTTAAAAACCTCCTTCTTAATTACTACCAAAAAAACACAGTTAAGTTCTCACTTTTCCAATTTGAGGCGTGTTTTTTCAATGCAGAAAGTTTGTCCTTGTCATCGTTTGTCAGAAAAAGTACTCCATTTTGTAAAGTATAACTACGTTATTTTGATGGAGAGACAACATTTTGAATAATTTCTTATATGATACATTTAAAAGGGCTTCATTTATTTGTGTTGTTTGTGGGGAGGACAACATGCTCTCTTGTCTGACTGTGAGGGGACAGCTGTACATGTTCACTAATAATAAATTAACTGCTCTAGTGTAAGAAAAAAAACATATTAGGATGTGCTTTTTGTGCAGTGTAATATCTCTACATATGTATCATGGTTATTAAAATATGATTCTCTTCTACAAGAAAAGCATAAAGAATGGAAACCCGTGGTTTCCATTCTTTTTGCTGTACAACAAATCACTTCATCTATTTTTACCTTTACACTTGGTAAGATGAAATTTAGACATTTTAACCTTCAGTTAAAATCAGAAAACTTCCTTTAGAGACAATCTGATGCGAGATGCTGATGTTGTGAATTCCCATTTGTCTAGTAAAAAGGCTTCCCTCGCTCCTCTTCACACACCACACACAGTTAAGACATTTCCCTCACTGAAACTCATCTCACCTCCAGTTCTTTGGGTAACTGTGTGGCGATGGTGGTTAATAAAGAGACGCTGGGTTTTTGAGCGGTCAGCAGGATGAGTTCCACGTTTCTGTCTCCGCGCAGCAGCAGGCCTTTGGCCAGGATGCCGACCCTCATCACCCCTTTGAGCAGCCGAGGAGCGTTCTCAGCACTGTAGAGGACGAGAAAACATCAGGAAACATCTAAACAGTATGGAAATGTCCGCATATAAAAACTAGACCGTAATCCAGCATCATGTTTTGACCGGATATGTTTGTTAAAAATGTCTGTGCCCACCTTTTTTCCTCCTCTCCCTCTGAAGCAGCGTCAGTGGCACTAGGACTGACAGCTACGGCCTCGGTCTCCAGCAGGGAGTCTGACACTAGTTTTAGAGCTCTCTCAGAGTGGGACACGATCCTCTGAACAGCCTGGAGCTCCTCTTCCACCGGGTAAATGGTAGAGTGCTTGGCCATGATGTAACGGTCATCAGGAGTCTCAGGCCTTCGAACACACGGCTGTACGTGGGACAGAGGAAATGAAAGAACCAGTCAGTTCTCAGGGAAAGTTTTGTTTACTGAATAATCAACATTGAACTAAAGGAAAAGGGGGAAAAGCCATTGTAAAGCTCACCAGTAGGGGGGGCACTGGCATACCAGGGCGACTCATCAGAGGTGGGGGCGCCATCCGGCGTCTCTGGTCCCCCCAGTACATCTGCTCCTCCTCCATCCTCCTCCAGTACATGTCCTCCTCATATCGCCTGAGGAACAGAGTAAACATGTTCAGTTTATCCATTTATCTAACAAGAGGGAGTCTATTGCACCCATCCAGCCATTCAATAAAGATTCTTTCCCTCTTTCTTGTTCATTCTGTGCCGACAAAGGGAAGCTTCACACCTGACATTAAGGTGGGAACAAGTGAAGGAGTGTGAGGGTTAAGGCTGACCTCATCTCCATGTGCCAGCGCTGCTCGTCGTCTCTCTGCCTCTTCAGCACCGCCTTCTGCTTCAGCTTCTTTAGCTTGCTCTCCTGCAGCTTCCTGGCCCGGTTACTGGGCTTAATCTCCACGGGAAGCTCAGGATTAACTTTCTTCTGTTAGGGGCAGAGCACAGAACATTTAAGGAAAATATGACAGAAGTATAAGTCTGTTAACATCATGTATGGTACGTGTGGGGTACTCTGTCTAATATCTCAATATTAAAGGAATGAAAAACTTTTTTCGTTCCACTTTTAGCTGCCATACAAACTTTTTAGTCCAGCTTCCTCCCACACTCCTAAAACATGCATGTCACGTTAGAGACCCAGTCATAGGACGAGTAGTGGACTGGGGCTTTTTATTTCATTCACTACAGATTGTAATGATGTGGAAACAGAGCTGAACCGTGAACAGAAGTTAGTGTGAGGCCAAACATGTTAATGAAGGCTGGAGCCGGCTAACCTTGTACTGCAGTCTGTGCCTTCTGCCCTTCAGGTGCATGTCTTTAGCGTTGGGGTCATTGAAGCTGCACTCGCACAGTTTACAATGGAACCGGATCACTTTTCCATCATCGTTACGTACCTGAAAAGGATCAAAGACCAAATAAATGCACACCAGTGCAGGGACAAAACTTCAAGGAAACTAACAGTATTACCGTATTTTCTGCACTATAAGGCACACCTTCAAAGAACGGCCTATGTCAAAATTCTTTCTATATATAAGGCGCACCACATTATAAGGCGCATAGAATAGAGGTTACAGTAGAGGCTGGGGCTGTGTTAGCATCCACCAGATGCACCTGCGCAAAAGTGAACGTCAACAAAATAGTCAAATAAGTCAGTCAAACTTTATTAACAGAACACAAACCAGCGTTCTGACAACTCCATTCACTCCCAAAATGAATAAACAGCTGTTATTATTTTCCCCGAGTTAACCTCAGTGATGTGGTGTTTCCTTTTAACAACAACAATGTATAATAGGTAAGGCAGCATTTTTGTCAGGTAGTGGAGGAGAACTTTTCCTCCATTCAGAACACGTAAAAGAAACAGTCTCATAGCTTTACAGTAAATCAAATGTTAGTGCAATCACAATATATAGCAGCTAGCATAAAGCTGACCCGGTTTTCTCAGTAAAAAAAATAAATAAATAAAAACAGGTATAGAAATATTTTAACTACCTGTTGTCGTAGTTAGGATCAGATTCAACGTTTACCTTAAATGTACACTTTTTTTTTTTTAACAGCCGCCTTCTCTCACTGCGTCAACTTTTAAAATGGGTACTAATAGATATAT
>JABUIW010000200.1:144169-208424 GCA_013363375.1 Menidia beryllina | reverse complement strand
CCCCCACGCTACTTCTAATGCTACTTCTATGGGAGAAATAGAGTCAGGCTGCTTTGTGTAATTGTGAGACTCAATCCTGATCAATATATAAGGCGCACTGTTGGTTTTTGAGAAAACTGAAGGCTTTTAAGTGCCTTATAGTGCGGAAATAGGGTAATTGGGAACTCTAAGGCATTTTTTCCATTGGTGTATGTAGCAGCCAGACACAGGATGCAGCGGAAACCTCCTACCTCTTCCACATAATCATGTCCCACGGGCTGGATGTCCCCTTGACCTGCGGCTCTGTCACCTCTTTCCTCATCACTCTGTGGCTCCATCTTCTGGACAACGGGCTGAACAGGCTCTTCCACTTTAGCCGTTACCGGGGCGACCTCCTTTGCTGCTGCTGCTGGAGGAGGAGCACTGCTTAGCCTGTTAGCTGTAAAGGAGGCCAGACGTTTTCATGAAGTCATATTATGAAATCATACTGGCTTCTCATAAAAAAAAAGGAAAATTTGAAGTTGAATTGAACTTTTTCTGCAAGGAATGTTCAGAATATAAACTTTTACATCAGATGTCACTTAAGAATTTAAATTAAAGAAATATGTGTGCAATTCTAACACTGTGGAGATGGTAGCAGTTAATTATACACATTATTTTGTTCATTATAATAAATTCGCTTTGATGGTACCAACAACTGGACTACAAGTCCAGGGGGTTTGAGGGGACCCGTTGCCACTGGGGGCTTTCCCTCAGCTCCTACTCTGCAGTACACAGATCCACTCAGTTAAGGAGATTTCACATTACAAATGTTAGAAGGGTTATTGTTGCCTCGTTGATTATCGTCTGTTATTAATTAATAATCTATAATAGTTATAATAGCTATTGTTACAACAGCTAACTCTTGCAACCCCGGCTGAGTAAACGCTAAATTTTTTAACATTTAGGAGGCTAAATGGAAATGCAAAAGGATCCTAATAAAAATGAGTAGTCAAGCTGAACAGAGCAAAAATTTGTATCAAAGAGGCTATAAGAAAAGCAGCTGAAATTATGTGAATTCAAAAAAGGAACAGTGCTCCATTGCCTCATTTATTATCTCCTTCAGCAAAGGATTATGATTTTAACAACTGGAAGGTAATTAGCCTAAATTTACAACTAGTAAAACAAGCAGAAAATTCCAATTAAAAGAGGACACATTCTATGAATCCATTTATTGTAAAAATAAATGTAATATGGCCATGCATCATCCACGTTGCTTTTCTGATGAGTTTCTCTGGTTTCAAACTGTATTTGAGATGATGTGTTTTATATTTCTGTTCAAATCTTTAATTTAACTAAATAGTCAGAAAATCTATAGGAGACAGTTAAAGGAGACCCTTTATGTAGGTTCATTAGTTAAGAATGAATTACATTATCATCTGCCTGGATCAATAAAATGACTAAATTAAAGGGCCAGATTGGGGGGGCCTTCTCTGAGCATCTGCAAAAACAAAGTGTTAGACTTACAGATGGTAGTTATTTTGGAGGGCGCTGGTTTCTTGACTGCAGGGGTGGATTTGGTTGTGGTGTTTACTGCTATCTGTTTGGGCATCACAACAGGAGCTGAAGTGGTGGAAACTGTGGCGGATGACGAGGAGGAGACCGGAGCTTTTCCAGCTGTTACAGTGGTGACCACGGGAGCAGAATTCACCAACACCGGCTCCGTGGAGGGGATCGGCTTTCCAAGCTTGGTGTGAAGTTTCACCACCTTTCCGAAGTTGGCAAAAGGAGAGAGATGCAACCATTTAGAGCTGCTGATACTTAATCCCCCCCAGATCCCTCAGGGACCTTTTGTTCCCCGACTTGGCAGCTTGGATGGAACATTGCATGACTACATCACAGTGTCTTCCAGAAATCGAGACATTCCAACTGTCTTTACCTTTTCAGATTGACACTGAAAGAGGAAAAAAGCTTTACTAACCTTCAGGTGTTTGGCGCCACGGATATGTGCAGCGTAGGCGTCCACTCCAGTGCATGATACGTCACACAGCTCGCAGCGCAGCTGAGTCTGGACTCCTCTGGGCCCATTGCTGTTCCCCGTCTGCCCCCCGGCTTTTAAGGCAGCTTCTTTTTTCTTATGCTTTTGGCCCTCGTTGTGCTCCCGGTACGTCTAATGCAGAATAACAACCAAGTCAGCATGATGAGGTCACCAAAAATAGCCATTGCTGCCAAGCAGGCCTGGGCGGTATAGAGATTTTTTTTTGTTTATCATTATATGTGCTTCTATTTTCTCAATTGAGGTACGTTAAATCAGATAAGACCATTTATACTAATACAATCTGATACAGTCTGCACCCCTGTTAGAGCTTAAAGTGGGGGTTATCCAGGCTTTCCCTCTGAATGTGGTCGTTTTAACTGCTACTCTGAACTGCCAATCGGGACTTTACTTTTCAAAAACAATTAAAGCTTTTCTTGTTCCATTGTATCCAGCAATTTGCTAAAATGTTTTTTTTTCTCTCAACTCCTCTCTGCCTCTCAAGCAAATGTTACCCAGCTCTGTCGTTACTACAACCACAGCATACAAATAATGATGGTCAGTTGTTTGTAACGTCATATGTATGGCACTGAGCTAACAGAGTCAAATTACACCATAAAGCAGCATCACAATAAGACTGAATATCAGATATTAACTCATTCGCTGCCAAAGACGTCTATAGACGTCAATTCAAATACAACCGTTGACTGCCAAAGACGTCTATAGATGTCTTTTATGTTTTTCAACGCGAGTGGCATGGGGGACGATCTGCTAAAGCTTGTCCGTAAATATCGGCGGAGTATGTAGTGACAAATTGACCCTCAAGGGGGCAGTGCCACTTTTGATGAGCATAGACTGTAGGCAAATAAGAAAAAGGTAACGGTTCGATATGAGAGAACATGTGGCCGGTGAGACGCAAGTCCAGGAAGAACGGAATAAGGTAGAAACACATTTTTTTTTCCTGGTGAAAAAAGAGAGTCTACTCTTTCTTTTGGTGTGTTCGGTGTTTACATAGTCATAGCACAAACTATTCTGGCGCTGTGTAGACGGCTGCCTCTCCAGTATTTTCTGGTAACCTTAATTTCCTGAAGGAGTCTTCCCAAGGGATCAATAAAGTTCAGTCTAAGTCTAAGTCTATTCTGTGGTTCTTGAAAAATCAGTCAAAATGCTCAAAAAACTCTGGCAGTATGGGACTCTCTGTTCTGAAAATGGCTGCCAGTAAATGAGTTAATTTTGCCTCAAGTTGCCCAGCATCTCAATTAAATGTTAAAACGTGTGCTTTGAACGAAATGTTTTAAAAACACACTTTAAATCTTAGTATTCAAATTAGGCTTTTCCTGATCAGGATCAGATTGGCCGCCGATATTTGCAAAAAAATGTGTATCGGCCAGCAGGAGAAAACACAGATCCAGTTGTTGTTTTTTTTTTAAGCACACCAGTTAAAATATTCCATTACTGATGCTGAGTTAAAAGACTATTTTATACTCGGGTTGTTTGTGGGTTTTGCCTTTTAAATACAGTTTACAATATTATTTGCACTTTTTACTGTTCACTGATGCCATTTCTGTTTGTTATTTATAATTTGGTCTATTTTGCGTTTCTCTATTATTCAGACTCCCCTAATTCAGCTGTCTAGTTGTTATCAGAGTATAAATCCCTGTTCAACATGAGTCTGACAACTCAGTAGATAAATAACTTTAAACTTTAATAAATGCTCTGATAGGCCGGGATCGGATCGGAAGTGCAGAAAGCTGGATCAGGACATCCCTAATTCAAATGTAAACGAGCCACTTAATTTGTGATTTGAAGCTTTGAGAAAGACAAACGATTAGAGCAAGTAAAAATTTCAGTTCATCTAAAGGCTCACCCTTGACCTGTGGAGGCGGTCCCACTTGTCTCTTACCTGAGGGCCTGCGCAGCTGATTTTACAGATCTCACAGTAATGGAGCTGGGGCTGCTTAGGGGGCCCTTTAGGCCTCTGTAGCTTGTTCTGGTGAAAAGCAGCTTTTTTATAGGTGTTTACAGTCGGAGCCGTGACCATGTTGCTGCCAGAATTACTCCAGGATGAGCTGGTCAGCTGTTTGGGAGGAGGCTGGATGGGGGACTGGGACTGCTGGGTCTGCTGGGGCTGGGGCTGGGAGAGAGTCTGCTGGGCCGGCTGGTAGTAGGAGGGGGTGGATGCTGAGGTGTAGCCAATTGAGTCGTAATTGGAGTAGCTAATGCCTGAGGGTTAGAGAGCATAAAGAGAAGACTGAGGACAGAATTTCTCAAGGAAAAGAAAAGAAGCAAAAGCAGGAAATGGGTCAGATATGAACAGTCACCAGCAATAGAAGCAATAAGCAGCAGTTTAATTTCCCCACGCACAGCACCGAGCCCAGCATGCACCGGCTTTGACAAAGATGGAGTGGACAAACTACCTCCATCCTGTAACCTAAAGAGTATCACTGTCAGTATATCTGACCCGACCTCAAAAGGAGAGCACCAAATCAATACAAAACTTTGAGCTACTGCCTATTTTTTTTTTTTAAAACATACATCCATCTTTCTACTTCACTCCTTTTGAAGTAACCCATGCAACCCTTCCCTTGCCCACTTCTCTTTTATCGTCTTATCTCACCAGAGTAGGAGGAGGCTGAAACAGTAGAGCTAAAAGAAGACCCAAGGGTGTAGGATGAAATAGGTGTTGGAGGCTGCTGGACACTGGTGGACACTGGATAGATGTTGTAACTGGTGGACACGGGGCTGGCAGGGACCAGAGGCTTGAGGGCAGTCACCTGCCTCTGGGGCAGAGCGGGCTGGCTGTACACAGTAGAGGGTGCTGGACTGTAAGCGCTCTTCACTCCTACTGATGGAGAGAGGAACGAGGGCGTAAAGATGGAGGGGAAAGACATGGAACAAAGGGCAAGTTTGAAAGACAATACACAAGAGACCCTCTCGGCTGGAACTGCCTGGAGTGGGCTTTTTTGCTGGGCGGTCTGAATGCTCATTTTCAGAACAAATGGGCGCCAGACACAGAATTTGGGCTTTGAATACATTTCAGAATATCATAAAGGAGGCATATTAGGCCCAATATAAAATGGAGGGTCAACAAACAAACAAAAATATAATAGTAGCAAGCTTCCCTGGCACCTCTCACCAGAACAAGAAGTCCTTCAACAGACAATATCCGTCTAGAATTACTGGAAAAAGTAGCTTGTGACTTCCTCATATACAACTCATCTGCCATGTAAAGTGATAGCCAGTGAGGCTATTTCAGCTGAATGGTCAGTTACAGTTTGCAGAGTTTCCTAAATTGTAACAAAACATCAAACCGTTTCCATCACAAGAATCTCAAGTTTTTTTTCTCCTTGGCACGAAGAACATATCCTATCCACAATGCAAATCTCTGGATCGATATAACTGGTTTGCTAGTGCGTTTGAAAGGCTGCAGACAGACTGAGGAACTTCATGAATTGAAAAACAAACAGGATTTGTATGTCTTTAGGTGGGCGTAGAGGACTTAGCTGACCAAAGCACTAAACCCCATTTCACTTCATTCAGCCACAAACATCACATTTGAAAATGTTTTTGAGCTGAAATACGACATGCGTCTACTTTGTGTCTTCAACAAACCTAAAACCAAATCATCGGCAGAGCATTTTCAGCCAGCAATAAGAAGATCACAATCAAAGATGGTGTCAGATCAAATGAAAGTCTCCTTCTATTTCACACACTAGCTCAAAGGGCTTAACTTAATTTAACTCGAATTTACAGGGAATAAAAATCTAAATGAATGAATAAATAATGAATTGGGATCCTGTTATATTTTAAACTCTTCTTGATGAAAACACCACAGTCGTCTGCTGCCGGAAGTAAAGAACACGAGGGTTTAGAGACTCACCAGTCTGGTAATAATTCTCTGTGGGTGTCCTCTGAGCTGAGGCTATGCTCGTCTGGTAATACTGTTTGTTGTCATAGGTCGTTGCGGCAGCAGGTCGTCCATAACTATAGTTGTCCTGCTGTTGTTCACAGAGGAAAATCCAAGGTTTATCTCAGTGGATTACTGAGCAACATTCTGAATATCAACAGACATATCTGGGCAAGAAAATAAACTTTGAATTGATAACAAAAGCAAGATGAAGCATAAGTTATTCCTGGACAAACACTGTGTGTTTTTACATGTATCAAAAAGAAAGCTGTTGAATAAAGTCCAACATGCAACGTGAAAGGCAGAAATCATAAAGGAAGCAAAAGGCAACTGACCATGTCTGAGTATACCTGGTACGTCTGTGGGGTTGTGGTGGGCTGTGGGGGGTCTGGCTGTCTGTAGGTGTAGTCCTGGGGGGCCGGGTGGCTCTGATAGGTGGGGTAGGGGGCTGAGGCCACAGGCCGGGCCGCCTGGACCGGTGCTGGGGAGTAGGAGGCCGTCACGGCATGAGCCACAACGGGAGCCTGCTGGACGTTGTAGCTGGCAGTGGAGGGATGGGAGTAGACAGGGGGAGGCTGGGTACTGGGGGAGGGTACAGAGAGGGAAACTCTGAATTATTGAAAAAGACCACAGCAAATTTAAGAAAAATTGCTTGATTTACTCTTACCCAAGACTGAACACTTGCATTGTTAAATGTATCTAAGTAAGTAACAGTCGATCGGGCCATCAAAACAATGATGAAAACCATAAACCTATGCAGTATATACTAGGGATGTCCCGATCCAGCTTTTTGCACTTCCAACCCTTTACCGATCCCGGCCTATCAGAGCCTGTACTAAAGTTTAAAGTTCTTATCTAGTTACTTAGTTGTCAGACTCATGTTGAACATGGATTTGCTCTGATAACAACTTAATGGTTAGGACTCAGAGCTGTGGGTTACAGATGCTAATGCTAATGCTCGTGTGGGATCGGGTTTAAAAAAAAAAAACTGGATCTGGATCTGCGTTTTCTCCTGCCAGCCGATAGGCATTTTTTTGCTAATATCAGCAGCCGATCCGATCCAGATATTGAATCGGGACAAGCCTAGTTTATACTCAATATGCAATAATTCACATTTGGAGCACTTGTATAGGCCGCTGCCTATAACAATTTCCAGATACTGCATTAAACACTCATTTCTGCCAGTCAGCATCCCTCCTGAATGACCTAAAATTCTAACTCAACCTAAATTGATGGTGACAAACGTGATAAAGACCTCTTATCTTTGCACCAAATAGAAGGGAGAGCTAAAGGGACGGACAGACGGCAGCAGCAAATGGCATCAATAACTAATGCTATCAGCATCTCTAGAAAGCTTTCAGATTCGGGGGGGGGGGGGCAGGAACACCACAGGGCTAAAATGAAACGACGCCCTCGGGTCATATGAACACACATGATGGGAGAGTAATCACAACACTCATTCATCTTTTACAAATACATTAGTGCAGAAAATATTAAATAAGGCCAAGCAGGAAACTTGTGTTCTACAGTCAAAGGGGCTTCGGGATTTTTATTTTCCAAAGACTCCCGTCATGGGGCTCTTATCTTCCAAGTTTTTGAACAGTATAATCAGAAATATGAACAGGACAATAAATCAATAGTGGAGACTGGATCCTCCTCAGCTGACCCTAATGTCAGCTCTGCAACTGGACCCCGTGTTAAGCCCATAGATGATTTATTAGACCTGGATGAAGTCTTGATAATGCCTCGATGTTTATAAATGAGTCAGAGTTGAGAAATCCAGATATGGCCCGGAGGTAGGCTGTAGGAGATGTTCTGAATGTCATTCCTTCATTACGTCTCTCACCAGCTCTCCAACAAACAGAAAAGTGTGGGCATTTGAACTTCATGTTTGCTTTTAAATGTTACCCGGATCTTTCTCTCCTCTCTAGCCTCATTATATGCTGGCATCAGTTTTAAATGGCAGAATGACTTTTCTGTCTTAACAGGCAAAGTATCAGATTGCATTTGCCGGCATTTAGTCTTTATGACAAGCAATTTGCTGCGAGGCAAAGATGATGTTTGGAGTTTGTTTGGGGCTTCTCTAGGTGTACATCCATTGTCTGCTAATGGTAGGATAAGCAACATTTTCTGATCCTAAAAAGTGGTTAAAGTTTCCCTGCAAAGCGCCACTGAACCCTCACCCATCTCTGTCCTGGACATCCTTGCTTTAAAGAAGCAGAACCGGATCGAGCTATGGCTTGTAAGCGTGATCATTGCACTGTTTTTTGTCTGTAAAGATTTGAAATTAACACCATAACAATCCTGAATTTCCAGTTACAGGATGCAATTTCAGTTTCGACATGTCTTAAGCTAGTAAGTCTGAACTCTTCCCTGCAAAGGAGAAAAGCGAGTTGATCTCTATTGAGCTCATTATAACGTGGTTTAGACACTGTAAAAGTCTGAGAAAGTAAAGTCCCTTTAAACTGTAAACATGTGTGTTGGCTGAAACGTGGGGTCAATAAGGATGCTGCTATAGGGCATGTTAAATGCAAACCGCTGGGAAACACACAGTCCTCTCACACACACTGAAATAGTCATCAAATGAATCTCCCTTGGTTTGTGGATGTGCATTATAAGACACAGGTGGATTGGTATTTAGCATTCACATTCATATCTGTTGATATTCCATTGACATCCGGAGCATTATAAACTTTGAGTGAATGCATCTGACTGATGGAGGAAGTATTATAATAACAGCACTGCGGTGCAGAAATATAATCCTGCTTGCCAGGTATGTCGTCTTGAATAGAAGCCAGAACAATAGATAACACAGGAAGCTGGTGCTCCGCTAACCGCAGCATAATTACACTCTATACTAGTTTATTGGTGGTTTATCAGGATTAAAAGGATGGATGATTCAGGGAAATTTGGCACCACAGTCGTTGCAATGCTTGCATTTCCATAAGCAGCTATCTATAACCGCCCCTGAAGAAAATACATGCTCTGTTGTGAGACTTTTGTAATGTTAGAGAAGGGTTAGCCTTCTCTAATCCCAAACGTTGGCCAAAATCTCACCCATCGCATCCAACTCCATTCACTCCACAAGCCGCATTAAGCCGCCTGAAACTAACTTTCCTTTTGACGCTACATTATAATATGAAGCAAAGAGTTGAACCATCGACTGCCGTTTCTCCACCAAAAACTGCTCATACTGGGACTTGACCTAATGTCAAACGGCATATCGGTAAGCACCGGCCTAGGAACTCGGTTAGCTAGCGCTAGCTAACCGTTACCGAAGCAGTGGGTCAAGCTAACAGTGCTAAGCCCCGAAACCTCTAGCCCGGCCGTGTCTCTGTCGATATGCACCAGAAAACGCTAGCTGTGGCTCAACACACACGCTGACAACAACCGACATCATTCAAATTACCTGTATTGCGCACCGGCACCATGTGTAAAGCCGAAATAGTTGCTTGCAGCCATCTTGGCATCTCCAGTACAGTACTGGCGAACAGCCGTTAAACTCGGGACGGGATAGTTCCCCCCCCCTATCTTTATCCTAAACGTAACGCTTCTCCCCCACCACCATGGGATCGTCTGACAAATATACCTATGAGTAAGTCTGACATATGCCAGGTAAATATATATTTGTATGCAATAAACATTAGATTAAGTTGAATCTTTAAATGTAATCTGAATACAAATATATTCAGAGACGTTTTTTTCTGGTCGTACTTTGTTATAAATGAAGACGGAAGTTACTTACAGGGAACCATCTTGATTTGACCGTGTTCTTCGGTCCTGTCTGCTGAGAAGCTGGACGTCATAATTTGGAATTTCAGTGAGGGAAATTATCTTCAAAATCTCTCTGATGGGAAATTTTTAAGGAAATTAGATGAGAAATTAGTATTACTATACTCCTACTACTACTTCTAAAAAGAATAATAATAACAATAATAATTATAATGATAATGAAAGGAAGAATAGTGGTACTAGTATTAGTACTAGAGCAGTATACAGTTTTTAAAGGGATTTCTATAACAGTATTTGCAACAAGCTGCACAATGTGAAGAAACTACAGAGGTGATACGATTGGCCGAGTATGAGTGATGTAAGGGTCTGCATTATTAATGTTGTGTGTAGAATGTATGAAAGTGAGTGGGGCAAGAAGACAGAGGGAGGGGAAACGCAATGGATGGGGAGAGATGCTGTTGCTAGGGAATAGCAGCCAGAGAAACACCCTCTGAAAACAACAGTGGGATTATCCAGTGAGGTAAAAGGAGGCAGAATTAAGTGCCCTAGGGATAAATAAGCCTTTTCCGTGGATTTTGAATGCAGATAAAAGCTTTTTCGTTATGATTGCAGAGGTGGGAAAAGATACTCCAAAAGTATATGGATGTAAGTGAAGAGAGAGAAATGGAATGCAGAGAGAAAAATCAAGATGCCAGAGCCGCTGCATTTCTATTAGATCAATTTTGTGATGGGTTGAGTGAACGTAGGGGCTGAGAGGAAAGCTGTCGGTTCACTCCTCAGAGCCAGTCTTTCTGCAACAAAGGTACCCAGGGGTGGAGAAGAGGAGGGTGTCCAGAACAGAGATTTGCCCTGTCCTCAGACACCTGCTGCTGGCTAGCTGATGACACTGAGGGCACTGTATGAGCGCGTCTGTGCATGAGCGTGTGTGCATGTGAATTAATGAACGACAGGGGAGGAATTTCAGGCTGTCCCGTGGATCTCTGCCGATGTGGGAGATTTGGACCTCTGTCCCCCAAATCTTTGCATCTGTGACTGGAGAAGAGGAAGGCACTCAGGCGGAGACCAGAGGGAGAGGTTCTGAGGGGATCTCGCACCGTTTACGTGAGTATAGCAGCTGGCTTCTGTGACCTAGAAAGGCAGTGGAGCCATTTTTACTGTGATGGTGATGCACAGCACATTAGCTGGTACCAAATCTTTGAGAGCTATATCTGTTTTAGTATCCATATTTAAAGCAAAAAGCAACCTGCTGCAAATGTTTTTCTGTAACGTCCAAAGAATAATGGACATGTGTGCAGTAAATGTGTTATGCTACTTATCATATTAAAACATTGTGTTAGGATGAAGGTTAGTTTGTCCTTACAGATTTTGTAGAAATCCTACATTTAGTTGACTTAATTTCATGGTCAGATCTATTAATGCTACTTTATTGCTCATGTGTCATATAGGATCAGTTTGATTTAAGTATTTCTTCTGAGTGATAGCTGGATTGTATCCAGCCGCAAGTGTAGCTGCCAAAAAACTGCCAAACCCACTCCACTCCTGGTAATTATACCACAAGAGCCCATATTCCATTATGTTTGGTTTAATGGAATGCTCTGTTGCCCTAATAATGGGCAGTTCATGCCACGTTCCTATTGTAATGCTTACAACCACAGACCTTGGTTTGGTTTGGCACACAGTTAAATCTTTTCAGACATTGTGGATTTCATACTTGATTGGAGAGCTACAAAGAAAGCGGGTCGTTTCTAACTCATGAAACATCCTGAGTGCTATTTAGTGAAGTAGACTTGTGTTGCTCATGAATTCACCTTGAAGGGGAATAAAGACCCCATTACTACAATCATTCAATCATTCATTATGCAAACAGTTTTAAGTCTCTTTTTTATCTAAAACATTCACCAGAGAATGGCTTCTCTTCAAGCCTTTGAGCTCAGATGAATGGATGTTATTTTCTGTTCCATCGTTTCTGCTGGACAGAAAGCCTCAGTGTAAATGGATATCAAAAGGCAGCAGTGTGGAAGGATTAAGGAGCTGATTAAAGGAGTGATTAGGCCAGAATATCATGCTCGACTCCAGCCTCTTGAATTCCACCCAGGAGGAAATTCTGTTGTGGCGTTTGACTTTGAGGAGAGCTAAGCCCAGAGAAAGGGCTGTGTCCTACTCAGCCACATGCCTCTCACATGTGCTTCTGTGGGCTGGGGGATGAAAACCACGTGATCTATGGTGGTTTGAGCCCCTAATTGTGATTAACCGTGATTCAGTTTAAACTCGAGCACAGTGCTGACTTTAGTTTCATTGATGAGAAACTCCATGGAACACTGCTTGTGTGATTCTCTGAATGGGACACCGGTTTTTAAATGTTGTGACCTCAACAGCATTTATCTTCCCTCCTTCAGCCCCCTGCTCTCCTCTCTGAGGAATGGGCACAACAGAGGCAACTCTACGAATGGAGAACATGGAAGTAAAAGATGAGTGGCAGGATGAAGACTTTCCCAGGTTGGATCATTTTATATTCAGTGTAGTAGTAAAACATCAACGAAATATCAGACTGTCCTAACTGGTGTTTCAGAAATGTAATTACATGTAATTACATCTATCTATCTATCTATCTATCTATCTATCTATCTATCTATCTATCTATCTATCTATCTATCTATCTATCTATCTATCTATCTATCTATCTATCTATCTATCTATCTAAGCAATGGCTCTGCTGTTATAGCTGTAGGTTTTTCATGTTTTTGTATTATTTCTGAGAATCAGTGGGATTTCAGACACTCTGAAATACGAGGTAGCAGATGGCTCTCTCTTTATCACAAAAACAACCCCAAAACAAAACTGCATTATGATAGGAATAAAGAGAAGTTGGATTGCAGAGGTTCAAATGAAGAGCTCAATGGCCAATGATGATGTACCAGAGTACTGATGACAGTCGATGCTCCGCCTCCCTCCCCCCTCATCAAATGAGGATGCAGGGAGGCAGGGAGCAGGTGCAGCTCTCTGTAGATGCTTCCAGGCTACGTCATGTGACGCAGCAGCACTCACAGATCAACAACACCAGCCCAGGAAAATGGTGGCAGGTTTTAGCTGAAGACAGTTAGAAAAACAGCTTTCAGCAGAGGGAAGACGGAGAGGGATGCTCTGCTCCTGTGTGTGCGCTCAGCTGGGGGACAGCAAATGAGAAAGCAAACCGAATACAGAGGTGTGTGAGGCCAGAAAGAGACTTTGCGTCGGCTCTGAAAAAAAGCAGCTCTCTCCAGCAGGTAAGCGGCTATTTGACGTTGTGGCAGAGGAAGGATGCAGCAGCAAACAGGAGCAAAGACGTTGCTTTTGTAACTCGCCTTTTTTAAGAGTCATGGAATGTGATGTAGACCCTACTCGCTGAGGCCAGATTTGAATAGCATGGACTTCATCTTGTTATTCGAGCGGTGCATCATTAATCACTGCAGGTGTCCTCAGGGAGCAGAGGGAGATCTGTGTGTGTTTCACTGGTCTGGAGCCAGCATGGTGGGCTCAGGAGGAGCACACGCTGTCATCCTGAAGAAAAGATGAGACTGTAGGAGAGCAGCCAAGACCCTGCCTCCTGCACAGCACTGCGCTGCTGCTACTGCAGCTCCCATCTCTTTAACCGTTTCACACACACACACACATCATCACACACATGTGTGTTTGCACAGTCGCCCCTTTTTGAATTCATAAAGCAGCAGAATGCACATGGTGCATAAATCTCCTCAGAGGAAGCAGACTTGCTCCTCTTTCTGAGCAGTTTTAAACACCCTGCAGTGTTCAGGGAAACAGAGAAACACCACTTCCATTCCTCTTCTTTCCTCCTCTTTTGCCCTTCCTCTCCTTCTCAAATCGGACTCACTCCCTGCCTGGCAGCCCAGTAATCTTCATCTCTCCCCAGAGAGAAGTTATTAGCCATCTTTATCTATTAACTATCTCTATCCTCTTCTTTTCACTCCACTTTTTGATGCTAAGCCAGATCATTGGCAAAACCCACAACAGAACTGGCTCATTACTCTGTTTCCCAGTAACATTTGATAATGAGGTTATGGATTTTCTCCCCCTGACATGTGTTCCCTCCAGACCTCTACCAGAGTACGGAGACATGGATCCCTCCTGTGGTCTCACAGACGACAGAGCCTGTAAGTTCACTCACCTGAAACCACCAAACTCTGCTCCATACCCTTGTAAAACATCTGCTCTTCGTCGTGGTCTTTGTTTAGCTCCGCCCAACTCCCTGCACGTGAGCCCACCTGGAGGAGGAGGAGGAGGAGGAGGAGGAGGCAGCAGTGTGTCCGCATCCCACCGCAAACGCCGCACGCTGGTGGCCCCGGAGATGAACTTGTCCTTAGATCAAAGCGAAGGCTCTCTGCTGTCGGACGACTTCCTGGACACACCGGACGACCTGGACATCAACGTGGACGACATTGACACGCCCGATGAGACGGACTCATTGGAGTTCATCACCAACGGGAACGACCTGGAGTGGGAAGGTCGGTGGTCAAACTGCAGTTAGTGGTCAGCCATTTATTCTCACAGATGTCAAATTATGTCAGAAAACTAAAAATGAGCTTGGACATTGTTTGTTTTTGTCCTCCAACAATGTATTTAATTAGTTTTATTTTATTTCTTGTGTTCATGACATTGGATGGATTGGTTTGTGGGCTTAGACACACCCCATTTGTCCTTTTTCTACAACTGATCTTAACAAAAATTACTTAGAACTGGTAAAGGTAACAAAAAGGTAAAGGTAACGAATGTGCAGCACTTTGCATATATATATATGTGTATAATTTCCAATGAAAAACAACTCACTGTTTCTTTATTTTGCCTTTGAAACCAACCACAACAGAGACACTTTTGTGTTTTTTGATAATTTTCCCGAGCTTTATGGCGCTTGTTTAGGACATTAGTCTTTGGTAAAGATAACGTCACCTTAAAGGTATATACACATGCGATAATTGTCATCTCCACTGATATTTTCCATAGCAGCAACCCATGTACGTGTGGTTAGTTAAAGCTCAATTTTTCTCGGTGTTCAGATGATACCCCGGTGGCTTCAGCCAAAGCAGGTCCTGCTGATAAGCCGGGAGAAGCGGGAGAGGACGGGAATGCAAACAACGGGCGCATGTGGAGGACTGTGATCATCGGAGAGCAGGAGCATCGCATCGACATGCAGATCATCAGACCCTACCTGCGGGTCATCACACATGGAGGTCAGGCCACGTCAGGAGATCAAATGATCCCGTCAGAAACACCTGAGGCACGGCTCAGGATTCATTCACAACCTCTCTCTCCAGGTTATTACGGGGAAGGCTTAAATGCCATCATTGTGTTCTCTGCCTGCTACCTGCCGGACAGCAGCTGCCCAGACTACCACTACATCATGGAGAACCTCTTCCTGTAAGACCGTCCCCTCGGGCTAGCTTTTCTTTGGATACGTGCCTTGAAGGCTGTTTTCATTCAAAACTAATCTTCTGTCCTCCAGATATGTGGTGAGTAGCCTGGAGATGCTTGTAGCTGAAGATTATCTGATCATTTACATGAATGGAGCCACTCCTCGGAATAAGATGCCCGGGATCAGCTGGCTCAAAAAATGCTACCAGATGATTGACAGAAGGTAAAGACAGTTACTGCAGATGGACTCTCAGAGTATATGTTAGGAGATATCTTGTGTATAAAATAGCTCTTAATACCTAAATTAAAGATAAAAGCAACGATTTGAACATGATCAGGCATCCCTGCTATTTAAAAAGTGAAGCACTGTTCCCCATAAGACAAATGACCGGGGGACTTCTGGGAGTTGCCAAAAGCTGTCAGACTGTAGATTGAATGTGGTTCATGACTCCATTTACAGCAGGACTCTTGCATCCTGTGTTAACTTTGACCACCAGCCTCCCTCATAAGCTGGTAACTGACTTGATTTTTATTTGTTCTCTTGGCAGACTGCGGAAGAACCTGAAGTCTTTGATCATCACCCATCCCACTTGGTTCATACGAACTGTTCTGGCCATATCCAGGCCCTTTATCAGGTAACAGTAAGGCTGTAGAACAATTATTTTGCAGTATAAATGAACATTCACCATTCCCATCCAGAGAATTGGCCTGAATCTGGGTGCTATCATTCAAATGTGTATTTACCACAAATCAGGTCACCATATATGACCCCATTTTCAGTCCACATGTGAAAAATCTCACACAGATCTAAAGCAAAATTCATAAAACCAACCAAAATTGTGAGAAAATAATGACCAAGAATAGCTCAACCAAGAGAGCTTATAGAACACAAAGAAACAAATCATTAATAACAGCGTCAGCTTAGGTGTGTCCTCTATGTTAATACTTTATGTAGTTTTTCAATGAATTTATGACTGTATTCAATGTGCTGTTTCCATCTGCAGTGTGAAATTCATGAATAAGATCCAGTATGTCCACAGTCTAGATGAACTGGCAGAGATTGTTCCCATGGAGCACGTCCATGTTCCGGAGTGTGTAGTGCAGTAAGTATATACGGCCACTAGGTGGAGTAAAGAGCTGTAGGAGATAAAGACTGTGCCTAACCCTACTATAAAATGATTATTCATTCTAACTTCAGAGCGAGACGGCTGTAATCTCATTTGAATAAATGTAGAAAATCGGATTAGATTTGGGGAAATGGCTTTGATGGCTGGATTCACCATGTGATTTAAGGATATAACAGTCTTATTCCTCTTGCAGATTTGATGAAGAACGGATTAAAGCCCGGAAAGAAAGGTAAAATACAGTTTAGTCTGATCTGGATCTCATTACTTACCAACCTTCATAGGCGTTTCTCAAAATGAGCTGCGGCTAATACACCTCATCTGAAGTAACCGGCTACACATGAGTGCCTTTGAATTGTTCTTTGAACGAATATAGGCTGAGAGTCTGTAAAATGATTATCTGTGTGTTCAGGATGGAGCAGGAGCAGCGACAGCAAGAGCAGCAGGGACTCCCACAGGAGCCAATTAAGAAATCTGAGAGGTACCAGACCATCCACAATCATGCATCACACACCGGATACTTACACAGCTGTGGTATGCATGGGATCCAGACGTGTTCTAGGTTCTAACGTTCTCATTTCTCACTGTTTCTGTTTTGTTTTGTTTTTATTTTCAGGCCCAAATCGATGATTGTAGATCAAGCATTGTGAGAAGAACAAAGATTCCTGGTCAAGGTAATATTAACATCTGCTGTATTTCCAGTTTTAGCCACAAAATGAGCACATCTTCATTCAGACGTCGTGTTCCTAATCACTGATTAAAAATCCTCTTACAATTCCTCAATATATTCAAAGTGAAGTTCAGAATAAATACGACTTGTCAGTAGACTTTATAGTCCCCATAATCTAGTTTTGTTATTGTCTTTTTGAAAGTGAATTGCAGAAAGGAATTGTATTTTCAATAAAACAATTAGTTGATTCATACATAGTGCTTTGCAAAAGGTCCAGACTTTGTTTTCAACATTTAGAGTGGTCTTGAGCAACAGCTCTTTCTCTCATGGTATTTCAAAATCATCTTTTGATATTTTTCATAATAAATTATGCAAGAACTGGGCTAAAAATCAGTGGCAACTCATTTTCTGAAGGGATTAATCCTCCCCAGTGCTAGAAACTAGAGTCACTGAAGGAAAAGTAAAATTGTCTTGACAGAAAACCGGAAAAAAAAAAAAAAAAAACGCTGCTAATATTGACAGAAGAGCAATGGGGTGTTCCACCAGAAGCCTGGAGAACTACTCCCACTCCTTGCAAAGTTTTTTTGCTTTATATGCTTAATTTCCATCCCTTTCTCCAAAAACGTTCTCCAAAAAAAAAAGTGTGGCTCAAAACTTTTGCACAGAACCGTATATAAAAAAACAATAAATAAAGAAAAAAACTGTCTATGTGTGCATGTCCTGGTGCTAAACAGACTGCCTCATGTGTTTTACATACGAAACCATTACAGTTATATATATACAGAAGTGTTACATGAGTCTTTTTCCTCTTAAATGTTCCTTTAGAGTACCTCTCGTGACTGATTACATAAGGTCATATCTGTTTGGTGGGGCCTCTTCTTTGGACTGATTATACCCCTAGTTAGGTCCCTTCAAATCCTTCATCAGGGAGTATTTTAACATCAGGGAAAATCGACCTTGCTAATCTGTTCATTTGGTTTTCTTATCCAAGATTAATGCACATGCAGTATGTTTGAGTGGAGATAATATTTGGACAGTATTGTATTGTAATGTAAAACTAAAGTTTCCTGTATTTAATAAGTGTCTGAACAGCAAGAGTTTGCTCTGTCTACAGTATCTCTGTATCTCTGAGGCTATTTAACCTCCACAGGGTAGAAAATGTGCTGTTATAAACTGATGTGGGCCAAATACACTGTAGGAATCTGAATCTGCACAGTCACCCAGTAACCGAGTGAGTCATTCCGAATGTTCCCTCCTTAGATAACATTCCTGAGCCTGGTGCAGAGGGAGAAGCATCTTGTTTTTCATTTGACAATGTATGAATTGTACTCATTTGAATTTGAATTTATTTGATTGGATTCTAACTGACTTATCTCTTAAGAACCCTCAAATTCCTTCTGTTTGTGCAGGGTCTAAAAGAGGGACGTCTCCCTTGTTTTAGCAGCATCCCACTCATGTTGTCATCCTCCCCAAAACAAGGACTTCTCAGTCTCTTTGGCCACTCCTTTCCTTCCTGGAGGAGTTAACTGTACATCCCAGCTTCAAGGTATGAGGGTAATATTTAAGTTTGAGTGCTCACATACTGAGCGATTATCACCAGGCACACGAGGAGTTCTGAAACAGGAAGTTTTTTCATGGGTTTCTGCAATAACGACAAGTTGTGGATTTAACATAATCACCTGTAAGACACCTACTGGAACAAACTGTGTGAGTCGCAGGTTTTCTGAATAGAAAGTATGTACGATGTAGCAAAATGCCTTCATCATTTGCCCTTTACCTCATAACTGCTGTATCATAAGGCCTTCTTCAGCTCTCTTGTATCCTGTCCTGATATTTTATATGGATAAATGTACTAATGTTCTTTGATGTAGGGGTCATTTGTTCTTCGTGATCCCACTCGCTCTGTGGAGTTTGTGCTATGATGTGCCTCATTATTCACCATTTGCATTTTCTGGTAGGCATACCATGCTAGAAAAATCTTAACAAAGATGACGTCATACATCATTTAATGCATAAGGTATTTCAAATGCATTAAAACTTTAGTACATGTCTTATAGAAAAGGACAAACGTAGTGACCTGCAACATGTAAAGCAGCTCAATTAAACTGTGGCTTGAATCTAATTCAGATACACAAACATTGCATTAGTATAAAATGCAGATTTCAGTCAACGGATCTTTAAAAAAGCCCTCTTAATGGTTGTGTAAAGTCTAAAGCTCTCCTAAAGAGGAAAATAAGATGTTTGGTTAAATTCATTTTTGGAAAAGTGCTTGTAATTTAGCTGCTTGGACAATTTAGCATCATCCCCTATCATGTGGTTATTTGCTTGAACAGCTGGGACATAAGCAGAAGTTTAAGCATGTTTCTGACATTTTCCTAACACGCTATGTTATTTTGCTGGTGTGAGATTGATTTTTTTGATGTCTTCCATCTGTCCAGCCTCGTGAAGTCAGGGGACAGAACGACTAGAATCATATCATTCTGTTATCTGGATGCTGTTGATATTGATTTGCACTATTGGAAGATTAGTTCTAACACAATATTTGAGTGGTTTTGCATTAGAATGTGCTTTTTATGTTCAGGGGCTGTTTGCATCCTTGTTAGCATGGCCTGCTTATGGGAATGCTTATGTATCTTTTGTACAGAAAAAGAAACTAATGAAAGTCTGCTTTCATCTCAGCTATGATTTTTGCTCTGATGTCTCTCTGAGATGGTTATTTTGGATCAAGGCTTTTTTTAAACTCATCAACGGTTTCTAAAACCACCCATCCTTTTTGAATGTTCCAAAGAAGTTCCAACATGACATTAGTGTGTCAGTCTGTGAGGAAAGGCTCCTCTGTTCAGAGTCTGATGGCTTAACTGAGTGCCTACTTTTGAACCATAGTGAAATCTAGAAATGTATAGTCATGTGAAGTGTAGCCTTGAGGTTGAATGGCTTTCATTTGACCCCCACAAACAATCAGCAATGTCATGACATGATATTTCCAAAATGAAGGTGTTCATTTTGACTTTAAAAGCACAATATCTTTCTTGTCACATATAATTTGTATGCCATTAATCAGCTAAAAAATGTTTGCTCCAATTCAAATGATTATATTAATTATTACTATTCATGATCTACAACTGGCTGTAAATAAACATGTTCCTCCAAATGTCTGGTGTGTTTGTGTTAATTTTTCCTTACAGATGTCCTAATTTTACCTTCGATCTGGGTTCAAACACTTTAAAATGATAGTTTCTTGAGCGGTGGTCTATGATTTAATTTAACTGTTGTGCTCATACCACCTCTGGAAAGGAATTCACTTGTCCCTTTCTTAAAATAATGCTTTAAAAGTCTAGTTCTGACAGAGGTTTCTTCCTGCTAAAGGGGTATTTTCTCTTTCTATACATGCTTTGTGTACGCTCAAGAATGGATACAGGATCAAAGTGAAGATTCAGAGCATCTCATCTTCTTTAGCAATAATTTTTCTTTTAATTTACTCTTTTTCCAGGGATGTCTTGGAAAAACCCCAATAAGACCAGCATGAAATGTTTGTTTTCCTGAACCCATTGACTGTTAATGGGTTAAAGAAAGAACTGTCACAACTTACCCACAGCATCTTTGTCCCTTTCACACTCACTCTGAGGAGGAAGCTCCAGTCTGTTAACCTCCTACCCAACACACGGAGCACTGACACAGTTAAAAACAGGAAAGCAGCTATTGTTGAGAGGGACATTGTAACCAGGGAGCTGTGTTTTAGGGTGCTTACAACAAAATAGCAACAGAAAACACACCATGTTTAACACCAAATGAATAAAGCAAAACCCTGTTGGCAGATTAAACCTGAACGTCAGAAATGTAGAAAGTATTACTTCTATGGTTTCCTATTTTGATTTTACACAAGTCCATGCTGTCAACATATGTCTCCATGCTGAACTCAGAACAATCTTTCCAGGATGAAAACCACCATAATATGACTAGAAAATAAAGGTACGTGCAGTACAGCTCCACACTGACACGGACTAAATATGAGGCTAAATTACAAAAAACAAAAAAGAGATCATTTGAACACGTGATCTTATTTGTTATTAATATTTACTATGAAAAACCAAACGTAATTAATATGAAGTAGCACCTTGTACACGTTGATTTGTATGTGATTCATTTGTATCATTCAATTAAAACATGCTCATCAGCTTACAGTAAAGCAAGATCTAAATAGACACAGCTGCTATTTCTAAGTATTTATTCGACACCGTCAATGGTAGTTTTCCCCTCATGATGAGGATTAGCTGCTGAATGGGAGAGCAGCTGCGGGCAAATATGTGAAAGTTCACGGACTCTGATTGGCTGCTGACGTTCGCCGTCTGGACGCTCATTGGCTGCGTCCAGGGGGCCTGTACGCGATGGAAAAATGTACGAGCACGTAGACGACCACGAGAACGCCCCATGCCTGCGCGTGGTGTGACGCAATACAACTGTGGATGGATATATACGAGACTGCCTCGAGCCAGTCAAAGTAGAAAAGAGGAAAGAGGCACGCGGGAGTCCACGACCCGATTCCACATTTTGACGTGTTCATTTTTGTTGGATTTTTATCCCAATTCAACTGATTTCGAGCAAGACTGCCGAAAAAGGAAGAGAAAATGAAATACATTATAGGAATTGGCGGGTAAGTGTGTTATATTTTTTTTCAAAAAATCTAACTCCAGCTCTATTACAAAGTTTTGTATTTATACTTTGAATTTAATATATTTTATATTTTTATATATTCATATTTACTGACTGACAGTTAAGTATCGTTGTTGATAACGTTGTTATCGTTGTGTCAGGTATTTATTTTATTTTATTATTTTGGAGGTTGAGTCGTTTAATTAAAGTTTTTTTGTGCTATAAAGGGCACTTTAAATAAGTTCTTCTTTTAATTTATTTTTATTTTTTTTAATGGTCCTCACGTCCACGTTCGTTATCAGCTGCCCGCCAGAACCAGCTTAAAGCCACGTCCGGTTCGACCAGTTTGTTGTCAGAAATCGAGCGGGACTTTTGAAAATCACCGCGAGACTCGGTTAAAAACTGGAGGGAGATTTCTCGTTTTGACCTACACTTTTAAAACCATGTCGGAAACGCTGTCCACACTTCACAGAAACACCAGCGTTCAACTGCAGTCAATTTAGGGCGAATTTTTCCATGTTTTTTGACCAGACACGTGAAGGCCTCTCTGGCTGTTCAATATTCATCATGTTTAATATTCACTGTCGATTATATTAACTTTTTCTCTTCTTAAGCACAACCAAACAAAAACCTTGTTTTCCCAAACTCCGGACACACGCAATATGAAAATATAAACATTATTTTCTTCTTTCTGTCTTAATGGAAATGTGTTTTTCCCTCTTTTTTTCTCACAGAGTAACTAATGGTGGTAAAACCACTCTGACAAATAGATTGATCAAGACTTTGCCCAACTGCTGCGTGGTACACCAGGATGATTTTTTCAAGGTGAGTTTTGATAAAAGTGGGTAGTAAAAAGCGTTTGTTGTGTTTTTATTTGGCAGCTTTCTTCCTAAATGAACTCTGCATGTGCACTGGGGCAGCTGCCTACCATCCCCCCCTTCTTTCTTTCTTTTTCCCACTGGATGTGGAAATTTCCTTTACCTCTGTGTGACATTATCACTGCCACAATGTTTCCTTCTTTAACCTTTTTGAATTTGCAAGCATTGACTTGTTTGTTTCTGTCAGACTTTTTTTTATTTAACCTAATTTCCCCCCCTCTGCTCCTAACCTTAATTTAAGTTTTTTTTTTCAGTATTTTTGCCTCTTTAACCCATCTGTTGCATTACACCTGCTTAGTTTTTCTGCATGTCTTTTGCTGTGTTCCTTTTTTTTTTTTAGTACCCTCCCTCCCTGTTTTGGCTTTTCTTATCTGTGAGATCTGTTCAGAGCTGTGCAGTTGCAGCAATGTTTTATTGGTGACTGTTATTTCAGAAACCCGATCACATACAGTTTGGGGAGGACGGCTTTAGACAATGGGATGGTAAGACTTCACTGAAGACTGGCAGTGACTCATTGTGTGTCTTTATATCATGTAGCTGCCCCTTTTTAAAGTGAAGGACCCCACACATCACACTTAAATGTATTATAATAACCTACACAGCACACGTTTTTGGCTGCTAACTAGCTCCCAAACGCTAAAGAAAATCCCAATGCATTACAGTCTTAGCTTGTGTCTCTTCTAATCCGTCTTCTTTTTTATCCCCCTTTTTCTCCTTATTTTATCCCCTATTTCCCCCCTTCTTCTTCCTTCTTTACTTCTTCCCCACCAGTGATCACAGCTCTGGATATGGAGGCCATGACCAACACAGTCAAAGGCTGGATGGAGAATCCCGTCAAGTTCGCCCGCTCCCACGGCGTCCCCCTGGCGCCGGTCCCAGACGTGGCCGACCCGGACAAACAGATCCACATCCTGATTGTGGAGGGCTTCCTGCTCTACAACTACCCGTAAGCTGATTGGAACCTTTCTCGTTTTGTCAAATAAATGCAAAATAAACAGGGAATCAACAAAAAACAAAACGTTTTAGTTGGAAATCCATCGTCCCGCCATGTTATCCTGCAGTTTAGCATCATTTTTATGAAATCGTTGGAGGCATGACGTGGTTGCGCCGCCAAGCGAGAGGAGCTGAAAACGTTTTTAATAATATTATTTTATATAACAGACCATTTTCTGCATGATGATTTCTGAATATGAACGCAAGGCAACGAAGAAATATTCAGATTTAGTCTGCTTGAGCCCCCAGTACCAATCAGGCTCGCTACTTTTGGTTAATGCTATGTTGGCTAATACCAAATTCGCACGAATTTCAAACCCTGCTCTTTCCCAGCCGAGGCAGATATCTGACCCGGTTCTGCTCCAGGTTTCTGCGTCTTAAAAGAAAGTTTTTCCCCTCCCTGTGTCTCCTAGTGCTGCTCTTGGTGGGAACTGTTGTTCTTCTGTAAATAACTCAGTCTGAGCTGCTCTGTTTGGAAAGCTGGGAGATTCCTGCTGTTGGGATTTGGCGCAATAGAAATAACATTTAATTTAATTCATATGTGGTAGCACGGTGTCTGAGAGCATCTGTGTGTGTTTTGAAACTGATTTCTCAGTCAGACTGTTATATCACCAACTATTGCATTGGCGTAGAGGGAGCGGGGGCCCTGGTTTGGCCCACCGTCTATTAAATTCTTGATAACCGTCCTTAAGAGGGCGGTATTAGTTCTGAGGCATCACGTGCTGATGCTACCGGTGTTCCACTGGCTCCTGTGTCTGGAGCCTGAGAGCAGCCCCTCCTGCAGCCCTGTGCGGATAGATAAGGGCTTCAGCAGAAAGAGGCTCTCAGTGGAGCGGCGAGATGACGGCAGAGTGGGGGGAACGGCGTGTACTAAGTCAGGCTCGCTGCAGCGGGGCAGATAAGAGCAGGTTGAACAGTTGTATAACTTCACTCCTTTTTATTAAAGCGCTGTACGGCTTTGTTGACCGCCTCTGGCTTCTGCCCTGCAGGCCCATGCTGGACGTCTTCGACAAGTGCTATTACATCACAGTTCCATACGAAGAGTGCAAGAGAAGGAGAAGGTGA
The DNA here is from genome assembly GCA_013363375.1 of Menidia beryllina. Taxonomy (NCBI): domain Eukaryota; kingdom Metazoa; phylum Chordata; class Actinopteri; order Atheriniformes; family Atherinopsidae; genus Menidia; species Menidia beryllina. The sequence continues at coordinate 184,009 of JABUIW010000200.1, read as the reverse complement.
TCACACTTTTCTGTTTTATTATTTTCTGTATATTCAGTATTATTGTAAACAGGTCCATGGAGGTACTGCATGGGGGTCACCACAGTTTTGGTTGATTAGACTTTTTTTTATATATATTCCCTCCCTGCAATTGTTTCCAGTAATGTAAATGTGTTTAAATCCACATGAACATGAATTCAACAGACTGTAGTAAACAGATAAACGGAGGCAGAAGATGTCTTCCAGTCATCAACGCTCACATTCAGGCACACACAGGAGCTCTATCTATCTATCTATCTATCTATCTATCTATCTATCTATCTATCTATCTATCACACAGGAGCTCCGGACACCGTTTCATTCACAACACCTATCCCAGGAACCAGAACCAGATGTTTACTGTAGAAACGGGAAGATATCAACCTGTGGATTATCTGAGGATCTTAGTACTGAATGGCCAATAACAAGAGACATTTACACACTATAGGATCAGTTTGAAAGAACACAATTTCAGACGATCTGTATAATTAGGGGGTCCTCTGGTTCAATTTCATCTCTTCACATGTCCTTTATTATCCCAGTCTGACATGTTCTCAAATAGTGTTTTATTTTATTTCCAGCACCAGGCAGTACACCGTCCCTGACCCTCCAGGCCTGTTCGATGGCCATGTGTGGCCCATGTACCTGAAGCACAGAAAGGAGATGGAGGACAGCGGCCTGAGCTTTGGTAAAAACATAGAACATATTTATTTTATTATTTTATAATCTCAACATCTTCTAAATGTACACAAACTGTATTAGCCCTGAAAGTAGACAGTTGTCAAACAGCAACTGGGACTATTTTTGTCTCTTTTAAAAAAAAAAAAAAAACTGTTTACTCTTTTACAGAATACCTCGATGGTTTGAAATCCAAAGAGGAGATCTATAACCAGGTGTATGAGGACATTCAGAACAACTTGCTCAATCGTTTATAGGTGAGATTGAGGGATCACGAGGAGCCCCTTTTATAATGTTTACATTTTTATGTTGATAAGTGAAGCACCTTGTCTAATTCTATTTTCTTCTGTCTTGCAGCAGGAAGAGTCCTCTCCACTTCTGTACATACTTTGTAAATAGCCTCAATGTATCTTTTTAAAGATGCTTTTTTTTTGTAATTTTATTTTTGTAAATTGAAGGAAGCAATGTTAACTTATCATTGTCTTTTTATTTTTTTGAACAAACAAGATGTGTTTTTCCCCCTTTTGACAAATGATTGTAGAACTAACCATAAGGAAGTTACTGTTGTGAAACTGTTGACTTGTTCTGGATCATTTGTCCATAAATCCCATTCTCCTGCAAATAAACGCATTAGCTGCTGCAGACATGCAGCTTTTCAAACCTCCCTGTGCCGTCTCTGTCTCCTGTATTTAATACAGTACCATAAAGGGGTGAACTCAGACCTCTACACCAAAAGGAACTGACCAGCTTTTTTGTTTTTGCTTCACAAATATGAACCCAGGATTTAAAATCAATGGCTTGTTGTCTTATTTGATAGAATTAGCTACAGGCTCTGGCCGTGACCCTATAAGGAATAACACGTATAGAAAATGGATGGAAGGGATATTACAACCAGAGGTAGCAACTCTGACATGAATCAAAAAACCAAACTAGAATTCATGTTAAATCCCTTCTGTATAACTTACAAATATAGCTATCATTTGTATTGAGGCATTGCTGTTACATTAAGACTGAGGGGGCTAAACTCAGGGAATGAGGAGTAACCAGGGTGGCCATTTGGGACTTTACATAGGTTATTGTTATCAATCAGTTATTTTGGATGCTTTCATTACTATATAGATCCATATGACTATGCTTCTATTTTAAAAGCAGAAAATAGTCGCTTAAAGCCCCACTATATCTGTCCTCTCAGGCCTGGAGAAGCTGCCCTGAGTAGGTCAGAGACCAACCAAAGACTGAGGCCATTAGCTCTGCATCAGCACTTTTATCAGCTTTTATATGTATAAATAGACCCAAATAATTTCCTATTAACTAAGGGAATACTTTATCTTGTCAGAGTCACAGTCAGAGAATTTCTACTTATAATATGAAGCTCAGTATAAAACAACTCGGTGTATTTAAAGCAACCTCATCTCCAAAATGGAGATTTCAATGAATCACTGAGCTTCTGTCCACTTTAAGCAGCTCTGTTTTATTCATGAGGACAGTTTAAAGAGCTTTGACTCAACCACACAGTATCAACCTTTCGCCGACAACTATTAAAGTCCCAGCTGCTCTGTCAGGAGCTCCTGACATCAGCCGGAGGTGTGTGGATCGCGTTATGTAAACGGAGTGACAGGGTGATTGTTGTGACACCCTAACAGGTGCTCCAAACCACAGCGCTCTGGATTCAGGGGGCTAAAAATGACAGCCGTATGTGTGATGACTGGGAGGACGGATATGAACCGGACACCCAACACTCCGCCTCAGACCACGGAAAGTGAGGGTTTTTTCTTCCCTGCTCATAAGGGCACCAACCGTGGTCTGAGGGAGGCCTGCCGCTAGCATTCTGTGCAGAAACACTAAGCCCTTTATGTTTCGCCACACATGAACATGCAATGTGGACCAGTGACCGAATTACCCCAATCTGCTTAGGACTGAAAACAAATCCAGTCTAGACCTTTTCCTGGACAAACCTGACCCTGTTCCACCACTGTTTAGTCACGTCAACGCCTCTCAGCCGGTCCATTCAGATACTAATAACCAACCAGAGGGTGAAACACAACGCTCGGGACGTTTATTCTCTGTTTTTATGATCCAGGTCCTGAGAAGGTCTGCATTTGCTCACACATACAGAACATTGCCCTACAGCTCTGAGGTCACCTGAGCAGAGCTTTTCCATGCATTACGTGACTTTTTAAAAAAGGGGTGTGGCTCTCACCTTGGACTGAGAGCCCAGGGAGTAAAACGTGCACGCGTAACAGCACCACGTGCACGCGTACCACCACGTGCACGCATACCAACACTACATGCGCGTGTATCACCACTGTGTGTTTAGGTTTTACACACCGAGAACAGGTTGGATCTGACCGACTTCAGTTCTTAAAAGTCTACGGATTCTTTGTGATTACTGGGCTGGAAAACTGAATCAGGAAAAGGGGGGAAGTGACACAGAGAAGGGAGCACAGGCAGAGGCTGTCTGACAAGCTGGAGGGATCACACTACCCTCATGAAAACACACACAACCTATGATCTACATTTGTGTCCCGTAACAGTCACACACTCAGAGACTCCTCCCACTCACTCGCAGATCACCAGGTGGAGAGTTAAAGGATGGAAATAAAGCGGGCTTTGATTGGATGTTGTTGGAGAGAGTTTTACAGGCTTTGACCTGTTTTAGTGCTCGGTGTTGTGCGTGTTTTCGTGAGTGTTCCTTTAAGGCTGCCAGGTACCTGTCTGTCTGCACGTCTGTGCTGCCAGCGTGACTGAGAGAAGACAAATACCTTGGCAAAGACCGCCAACAACAACATGTGGTTCTAGAGGTCAGCTTTTCCAGAGACAGCCTTTCTGTGTCCCTTCTAACTGCAGTCTGGCAAGTTAAATCAAACAACGAATGAAATATGAAGTATTGGGAACAGGACTGATTTTTAAAACGGCACTGTGAGTGTTATACGGTGAGATCTAATGTGACAACCATGGGCGTATAAGAAAAAGTGGAGCCCTGATAAGGCTTTTCAAAGTCTGTGCTGTATGGATGGAGTCACAAAACTGGAAAAAGACCACATTTTCTTGCTTTTTGTGGAAAAAAACAAGAGGTGTGCAGGATAAATGCTACCATCAAACTCAACAAACAGACTGAACCTGAGTATAGTGTGGAGAGCAACAACACAGCTTATCTTTGTTAGACCTTTACCACTTTTATAAGATAAGTAAGGACTGAATGCTGATCATGTAAAATCTCATTATCTTTGTAGAAGTGCGTTTGTAACTTTTTTCATTTTGAGTCCGGAGTTGTGACATTTTTGTTAGTAATTGTAACTTCTGTTTGTTTTGTAACCTGTTTTTTGAAACTTTCCTAAGGTGTCTCTTCCATATCTTGAGAAATATTCATCATAATGAGCTCCTTCTAATTTCTGTTGCTTGCATATTTTGAAACCCATGCCTTTTCACAGTGTGTTAAAGAATAAAAAACAGACAATGAACCAAGTCTCATTAAAAAAAAAGGCATTAACATGTCTGGTTTCAAACATGCTAACTCATGAGTGCCTTCATCTCCGGGTTGTTTTTGTTTCTTTTGGTTGATCTAATTTATTGAAATCCATATTTATCATAAGTTCACTTAAATAGTATGTATTGATATGGGTAAAAAAATGTTCAAGAATATAAAATCACACATTTGGAGTAGAGGTCAAAGGTGAACCTGAACGGTGCCATTGACTGCACACTGAAAACCCACGAGTGGGGACCTACTGCCATCGTGTGGTCAGCACACCGCTGGACACGTCAGCTGGGGGTCAGCAGAAAATGACCACAGATGACCAACCTAAACTCAAACCGTTCCTAAAGTAAATATTATATAATATTAAATATTAAAGTCATTCCAGCTCCTCCACCTGAGTTGTCTCTGACCAGGTTCGCTTCACTAACAGTTCTATTTGCTTTGGCACAAGCAAACCCAAAGAGTTTGGGCTTTTGTGGAACTGAAAGCCCTGGGGCTGACGGTGACCAGCCCGCTGGGCAGGTGTCGACATGAGGGCGGAATGGGCTGACCACAGCCCCTGAAATCCTCCCAAACCAAGCCCTCCTGCCGGTGATGCTGCGCGCGACAGCGTGACGAAGCCAATCCCACACCCCCATCCCAAGAATCTGCCCAAAGGTTCCTCACTCTGGTCTCAGTTGCTCAGTAGGTCAGAATCCTGGGAGGCATGGGCCGGTTCGGGGTTGTTGTCTTTTGCCTTTTTGTTTTGGTGTCCTTGGGGACTGGTCAGCATCATCCGCGCGCGCGTGTCGGACCGTGGAGACACCGGATTCAGTGGGAGAACAACGGTCAGGTGTACAGCCTGCTGAGCACCGGGACTCAGTATCGCCTCCCTGCGCAGAGCAGGAGGCGCCCCCAGCTGCTGCTGACCACCAGAACCTCTCTCAGCGCGCCCCCCGCCGCCCCAAGACCCGGCAGGTCCAGGTCCGGGGCGCGCGGGCCCCCTCCCTCCGCGGAGCTACACGACCGGAGACCGGTGGATGTGTCGGTCCTCGGTGCTGATGCGGGTCCGTACCTGCTGGCGCTTCAGAGCCAGCCCCCCCGGCGGGGGGAAGCGTTCACAGGCGCCAACAGCAGCGGCGTGCTGGAGTCCTCCGGGAGCGGGGTCCCCAGAGGAGGCCGCGCCGCGCCGGGGGAGGGGGCCGCCGCACCGGGGGAGGGGGCCGCAGGCGCACCGGGGGAGGGGGGCGCAGGTCCACCGGCCGCAGGCGCACCGGCCGCAGGGGCGCGCGCTTTTACGCACAGTCTGGACCGGGACGCACCCGGGAGCTCAGACCCAGCTGTCCCCTCTGCGGTGGGGTTCAACCCTCCGCGGACCCCCCCCCCGCGGCCCGTCCCGGGAGAGGCCCGGGGCGCGCACCCCCTGACCCGGGTCTCTCTGGGGTCACACGACCCCCCCACACCGCTGTCCGGGAACGCTGTGGAAATTCATTTTCCTCGTGGAGGGGCGGATGCAGCCGACACCAGTGACCCCCAAGACCCGCACAGCATCCACCACAGGAACTCGGTTTTCTATGACATGTATCCGGCGGACCGCAGGAACAGGCTGGCGCGTCCTCCGCCGGAGGGGGGCCACGGGACCAGGTTCTTCCACCACGGTGAGGCTGGGTTACCGACATACTGGGTAAAGCCAGTCTAGTCACTCCATCATACCAATACTTCAAACTGTGTACGGGAAGCCAGTTTGCAATCAGTATAGGTAAAATACTGGATTTCCATATGAAAATCTGGAATTACACTATAAATAATTTTGGTTGTGATTTAATGATTATTAATATTCTAGTCATCACAAATACAACGGTTAATGATGCAACAGTTATGTGTTATGTGTAAGCCACATTGCCCTATGTAATCAAATCATCAGTTATGCAAAAGTTCTTAACATTTTTCCTCCAACAGGCCTTCCGGACCTGATCCCCGACCCGTTCTACATCCAGACTGCCTCCTACATCCAGAGGGTGCAGATGTACGCGCTCCGCTGTGCAGCAGAGGAGAACTGCCTGTCCAGGTGCACTGCTTTGCTTTACGTCCCCCACAGCACCATTTAAATCCACAGTTTGGCAGCCAGTGACGCCCATCGTTCACTGTGGAGACCCCCTCTCCACAGAGCAGCTCCTATCCTGACTCTTCCCCAGACCTCTGGACCCTCCACTCCTCTTTCTGAGCTTCCTTCTCTCTCTCTCTTTCTGCCACCACTGATTCTGACTCTAGAGAGATTATTTTCATATTGATGATAACTGTAACATTGTGTCAATTTGTAAGTCACTTTGGATAAAAGCGTCTGCTAAATGCAGAAACATAAAGAGTTGATTTCGGCTGACATCGTGCTGGTCCCACTGAGTGACAAAGCGACGGGATACAAACCTGACGGAGGAGATTCTCTCCTCTGATCTCAGAAAATGTCAGAGAATGATTTCAGAGACCTGAGTGAGTCGGGGACTGAGCAGCGAGAGTGTTTGGGTTCAGTTCAGAGTGTGTGAGGATGGGGGGGGGGTGGTGGAGGTAATGCTGCCTACCCTGCTCCTGTCCCCTCAGGTCTGCCTACCATCCCAGCGTCAGTGACCTGGACTACAGAGTCCTGCTGCGGTTCCCCCAGCGGGTGAAGAACCAGGGAACGGCGGACTTCCTCCCCATGAAGCCAAGACACGAGTGGGAGTGGCACAGCTGTCACCAGTGAGCTGAACCCGAGCAGGGATTTAAAGAAATGTAGTTTTGGATAGTTTCCATTTGTAGGTTCCATATGTTAAAAACAGCTGCAAATGATATATTATTAAGAATTCCCTTGAATGTAATGACAAAGGGCTTTTTAAAAGGAAAAGTCTGCTTTGGAGGTGGAGACGTACACGTACAGTACAATAAAAGAAATATAATGGAAAAAGAACACTACTAATGTGATATTTGATATGAAAATAGTAATAGTGTCTGTATCCACCCATCCATCCAGGCATTACCACAGCATGGAGTCCTTCAGTAACTACGACCTGCTGGACGTCTCCACTGGACAGAAGGTCGCTGAGGGACACAAAGCCAGTTTCTGTCTGGAGGACACGTCATGTGACCCGGGCACACGCCGGCGCTATGCTTGTACCGCGCACACGCAAGTCAGCTCCCTCTCCTTCATTCAAAAATCTTTCAGTTCATTTTGAAGTAGATGCATAAATCCATCCATGCTCTGCAAATACATGCTGAGATGTTGTTTCAGTAAACGTAGCTGATAACAGCTTTGGGTTGTTTCTAAGGGGCTAACGTAGCTGATAACAGCTCTGGGTTGTTTCTAAGGGGCTTGGTCCTGGTTGCTATGATACGTATCATGCCAACATTGACTGCCAGTGGATTGACATCACTGATGTGCCCCCTGGAAACTACATCCTCAAGGTGGGACTGCAAAGTGTAGTTATTTATGGAACAAGATTGTGGTCAAATTTTAGGATTTATATTTATATATTCAAATATAGTTACAAGTCAGATCAGTCATGAGTTTCCCCGTTTTGCAGGTGACAGTGAACCCCTCTCAGGTGGTGCAGGAGTCTGATTTCAGCAATAATGAAGTGAGGTGTGACATTAGGTACACTGGAGTTCACGTCCAAGCACGAAACTGCAGGATTGTGGTGTAAGTTGGGAAATGCTTGTAGCTAATACAGGAATTTGAGAAAAACTCCTTTTGGAGATGATTGCCGTTTACTTTTCATGTTTTACAGAAGCTGATCTGGTGAAGAGCCTCACACACAAACGGAAACTAAAGAGCCTCTGTTTTTTCTTCATTAACAGCTGTTTGTTACTCACACTAGTCTTTGTATTTATGCCACATTAAATGTTTTAGCTACAGATGGAAATGTTCTTATCTATGATAACATCTACCTGTAGTCATTTTGAATGCAAAGCTTTCCTGTCAGCTGTGTATGTGCAGTACAAACATGGTATAAGTGAGATTCACTGAGGTAAATGAAGCTGTTTAAATGCACACTGTCAGTCTGAGTTGGTCCGTGGACATAACCAGGCTGCTAACAGATGAACTGACAAACAGAATGTTGATGCTTTGATAATAAAAAAAAAGGAATAGAAATAGTTCTTGTGGTGTGACTGTTTGAATCCATCTTTGTGTGGTGCAAATCAAATGTCATGAGCACCCTGAATGTGGTTTGTGCTGCTTGAGAGCAATGGATTTGTGTTAGATTGTATAATAACATGGGTTTGACACATTAGTGCCACCAAAGTTTTCGTCTAAAATAAAGAAACTATCCTGATGGGATCATTTGGGTGCGTTTTTAACAACATGACTCGTGCTGTTCCCATTAAAAGTACACAAGCTGAGGAGCATTTCAGTATGAGCAGAGAGATAGTTTAATGGTTCCTGTGGGACACCACAGAGAAATACTTGTAATTATACCACTTTGCACGCTCATGTCTCAGGAATAGCAGCAAAATAAACACCACATCACACCCAGAGACTGTTTTTGTGTGCTTGCCATGATCACTCAGCAGGTGAGTGATTGGGAAAACATTTATTCACCTGGAAAAGAAACTATGCGAGTCCTCCACAAACGTCTGGGTTGATTCAGACTGAATGTCGTGGGGTCTCTAGAAAGCACTGTGTGAACTGCGTTTGGAGAAAAAGCTTTTGGTTTGGCTTCTTTTTTATGGTGCTGCTTTCCATCCAGCTGCAGTTACGTTGCAACGTTTAACATTAAAAGCCAGAAAGCAGGAGGTTACAGTACTGTGACTTTAATCTGTGACTAAAGCAGAGTCTACCTACAAAGTCTTTATGCTAATATTTACTCTTCTTTTCTGTCACACGTCAAAATGTGGTCACTTGAAATTTTCTGAAGCTTTAGGATAAAGCTTGATAGAGTCATCTTGAGTGATAACAGAGATATGGGATGACCGTGTGGCAGGTGGACAGTGAGAGGGCCTTTCTCTGTGTGTGGATGGACACACTCTGACTCACTAGCATAATTTATCTTATGGCAACATCAGGTCACAGGTAGTCACCAACTTCTCCACTTCCTGACATGGTAATGGTGAGAGCCGTTTGGACTCGTGACATCATCTCCATTTCCTATTTTTAAACTTTGCAAGACACTCACAAAAGCCAGGTGGAGGTTTAAGAGCACTCTGGAGCTAGTGATGACACGATCTGTTCAAAAAAGCTCCTCGTTCGCCCATCATACCAAAACCGGCTTCTCTATTGAGCCCATGCCATCTTTGGCCAGAGAACCCACTGAGGTGAGCCAGTGGTGTGGATCTGAGTGAGATGAAGGGTCAGGGCAGAGCCCCCCCACCCCCCCGGGGCTGTTTGCTCAGGGCTTAGCCTGCAGGCCGTATCGGATGGGCAGAGCTGCCGGCCGACCCTGCTGGAGATGGCGAGGAGGAGAGAAATTCCACAGATCCACAGACGGCCAAGAAAGCTCCACTGCAAACAACTGACTTCAGCAGCTCCTGGACGGAGGCGTTCTCGTCGTGGCTTTACCGTCTGAGGCCGGGCCCAAGGGACGGACTGTCTGAAAATCACTGTCAACAAGCAGCAGAGCCAGCAGGCTTTAGCCCTGAGACACATGGAGGGCCTCAGCTGGACCACTGGACAGACCTGAAGCAGAATAAAAGAGACACTTCTGATGCCTCCTTGTTCCATCGTTCACTGAAGCATTACACATTCACATTAAAGCCCCATCAACACAGTTTTGGTCAAAAGGATTGTACGAAGGCTGATTATTCCATGAAAAGCTGTCATGAAAACTGCCATAGTTCAATTCATCTGGAGAAAAACAACCTTCCAGCTCCTGAATAAGAATGTGATATTCAGATTTCCTCTATACCTTTCCTGTCTGTGCAGGATTCATTTCTAATACAGATTCATGTGACATTTTTAAGGAACATCACATGGATCATTAAGGATCTATCCTTTACTCCAACAGGCTTCAAATTCATACAGATTCATGTTGTGTGTTCATCAAACCAACTCAGAAGAAACTAAGAAAATAGGTCTATCTGGAATGTGTATACAGACATTTGGACAACGTTAATAAGAAAAGGAATTGAATCCCAGCATATATGAATGAACATCTATCTGAGTGTTTTTCAACAGTGTCAAATTGACGTGCGTTAGCAAATGAACCCAACAACCGGACTGATAACCTGTGATTGAGCAGCAGTGTGAAGAGGCTTAGGGCCGTTTTGCTCCGCTGCTTTTCCAATCTCAGGGTCTACCTGTTCCGATGCTGCCGTCTCAAACTAAAAAAGCCTGCTTGATTCTGTCCAGGTGCAAACAGGAACTCCCACTCCAGCAAGTGTTGATCTTTACTGTGTGCATACAGTCTGGAACAGGAGCGTTCTTCCAGGGGAAATGGATTGAGGTCGCCTTGTTGCTCATGTTCCGTTTCCCTGTCTGCCGTCACTATTTAGTTTTGAGGGAATTGTTTGTCTACAGCAAAGACTATAAGCTATTTGTGCTCACAGTGGGGAAATGACTTCTGGTTCTAACATTTTCCTCTCCTGTGACACAGACATGTGTCTGATGGCTCGGGACAGCCAAAAATGTTTACCTGACGTCATCAGCCTGACCACATCCCAGTCCTGCATCAAAAAGATTCCCTTTTTGAAAGACTTTACAGCTAATGGGTTTCTTTCCAGAGGCAAATGGAGTGTAGATATTAAAACATGGAATCGGTTGCTTGACGCTCAGGGTGAAGAGAATGGACAGGAGATGTTTGACGGGTGTTTTGGGTCTGAATATCATTCCAGATACTCACGTTGCTTTATGGGTTTTGCACACTAGTGCCAGACAATGTTAGGATGTCTCCTCTTGTGCAAAACATGTTCATCCATCATGACTCACATGGAAGATGCTTTATGTAGACCTAAAACACACATACATGCAGACTTTCAGAGGCAGACACAAGAAGGCTGGTGGCCTCGAATACAAACACTGGAAAAGATAGATGTGTGAATAATGTGCAACGTGTTACAAGGGTGGCCTCTTTTTGGCCGGCCTACAAATGTTGCACATTGAGAACCTTTTCATTCTTATCTCAATATAAGACCATTAAATTTTTATATTTCAAATGATTCGGTTACTTGGATTTCCAGTCTTTAACGAAAAAATATTCATGTTAAAAATGGATAGTGAATGGTTTAAAAGCACTGCCTTTTCCAGGTCAAGTAGGACAGAAATTATCGCTTTACGGTCTGTTCAACACTTATCCACGAAAATTATTTTAAACCAGGAATTCCGCAGTACAACAGCAGGATTCTGTTTAACATAAGAAATGGTATAAAGTTTAACATGAAACAGAGAAACACAAAATTCCAGGGGGAGAATTTAAGTCTTGGGAGTGTAGGTCAGAGGGATGACGTGTGGACCTTCAGAATCAGAATCAGAAATACTTTAATACTTTAATTACTTCTCCAGATCTCTATCCAAGGGCCCATTATTTCATCATCTCCGGGTGAATAAATGAGCTGAGTTCCTGACATTTTCAGGGTTAATTGATTTGTACTTTTTGTATGCTTGAACTTTACTTCACATTCGATACTGTCTCCGTATTTTTGTGCAGCAGTACAGATTCACATTTAAACATTTAATTAATTGTTTACGTGTTGAAAGAATGAATTGAACTAGTTGAAGAGGGGCGGCACCGTGTGGCCAAAACAAAGGAGTTGCAGAGGGAGCTTTAGTGTTTCCTGGGTCGTGTTCTAAGCGATAACAAACCCGTAAAATGTATTTTTGACCCTTTAAACGACTTATTTCATCGGTATATTAGTACAATCTTCTGTATCCTCGATACGTGACGTAGGGTGTGACGACATTCTCCGGCGACGGGACACCCTGATAGTCGGGTCGCTACTCGGGGAGACACAGCATCACACGTCGGAGGCAGAAATGGCTTCACACAACAACTTACGTGCTGGGAAAACGGCCGTCCAGGTTTTGGGCGTGTTGCTGTCTGTGTGTGCCCTGGCCGCGGCCTCGTCCGAACAGACCAAGACGGTGGAGTTCAACGTGAAACCGGGAGGAGTGGTGCATACTTTCACTGAGGGAATTGTAAGTCACTCCAGCCGTCAGCGGGATTCGACACAGCTGGTTCTGGATTTTGAACCGCGGCACGGTTGCCATGGGGATAAAAAGCTACCGTTGGACTGATTGTAAATGTTTCCAGTCCTCAGTAACTTTGAATGATAGTGAATCTGCTTTGTAGGGCATTATTTTGGTCTGTTTTGTCATATTTTTTTAATGAAATCAGAGCGCGTATTGTAGAATTGAATATAATTACAGTTTAGGCTTCTCTAAGGGCCATGTCTTTTCCATTCAAACGTGTGGAATATTCATAATTTGAACTGCGTTAGTGAAAAACTACATTCCTTTGCGCGGATGCAGTCGCACTCTGATGACGTCACCGCCTGTCAAAGGCTGACACGTCGCTGCTCGGACGCCACAACGGCTCCACTGATTGGATGAGAGTGTGAATGACTGGACTTCTTCCTGAATCCAGAAGTTTGACTTTATGTCCGCAAAGAAAGAAAAAACGGCAACCGCTTCCTTATGTTTTTCTTTTTGAACGACAGACACCGAAGAGGAAAATAGTTACTTTTACTGATGGATTTCGTGGCATCTATTATTTGTTTGTTCGAAACTATTCCAAATATGAAATTTGAAATAAATCAATCAATCAAAATAAAATTCTAAATTCTACATTTTCTAAAATGACGGACTTCAAATAAATAATAGGCAAGAAATAATCATGATGGGATGATTAAACAAAGCCCTTGCTTAACAATCTACGTATTATACTTGTACAGTGTATACTAAGAGGCACTATGGGGTAAATGCCATGTGAATTTAGATAGATGATACGCATCCATTATAACTGCATAATGTTTCATCATTGCTTGTTACAGGGGGACTATGAGTGCTCATTCACTTATGCCTCACAAGGGGGAACCAATGAGGTGAGTGTTTCACTCTGAGACTTCAGGACCTTTTTATTGATTGATGATCACTTGTGGTTTGATGCTAAACATGCTGTCCTGTTCCAAAACAGCAATGGCTGATGAGCGTTGGCCTCAGTGAGGATGACAGACTGTTTTCCTGCTCTGTGTGGAGGTGAGGCACACATGTAAATCAGCACTTTGTTTTGATCCCACTGAGGAGGAGGCTTTCTGAGGATGTCAGTGGTGCTTGCTTATGGTCAAAAAGCAGCACAACACACAAAGTGGAGGGAAACTTTAAAACTGTGCTTTAACAAGTGAATGAAAGCATGCAAATGGATAAACGCTGATGAATATTTCTTTTTCATCTCTGCCAGGCCTCAGGGGAAATCATACCTGTTTTTCACTCAGTTCAAAGCCGAGCTGAAGGGAACAAAAATTGAATATGCCAACGCATATGTAAGTACAAAGAGACACCACTGATTTAGCTTTAGCTGCCCATGTTACATGAATATGTTCTGAAGCCTTCAGCTCATCCTGCTCAGCCAGGATGGCTGGATGCCATCAGCCAGCACCTGAATACTAAGATGAGCTAATAGATGGATTTTTTAGTCATTTGCTGACTCAGATATTATAAAATCAATAATGGCATCCAGCCATTTAATGCAGGAATTAAAGCAACTTCATACACGGCCATTCGACCTGCAACTCTTTGAATTTCAGTGCAGGTCTTCCCCACTGAGACACCATCATAAATATGTATCTTGTCATAAAAGAATGAGAATCTTTCGTTTCTAGATGTCAGTCTTGTTATTTGGGATAGTCATCTTACAGCCCGACCTGCCAGTGAGGCCCCCATCACAGCCCTCTGAGCCGAGTCAAACCGACAGAGTGGAGGAAAGAATTTCTGCTTGATATTTGCACGCTGTCTCATGCATCCTGTTAATGCCGAGATAAAAGCTTTACCTTCCTGAGTATCTGCACAAATGTCAGAAAATCAAGGCAAAATCCTGGTTAACATTTCTGCTCAGCCTGTAAATAATGAACCACTCACCCCAGCGCCATCAGCCTGCAGAGCACACGTCAGGTTCAGGGATGAGACCCCAGGCAGACTTCTCTTTTCCCCTTTAGAAAAAATGAAAAGACAGCGTTTCTCTTTCTGCGCTTTGTGTTCTATGAAGGAACCGAAAACAGAGCGGTGTGAGCCTCATGACACCGCGGTTTTCTCTACTTGGAGTAAACGTATACATTTAGGACGTGTTTGCACAATACTATTTAGTGCAAGATTTCAGGATTCATTGCATTTTTCTGAATCATTACACTTTTTCTTCTACAAGAAGACCAAGATTCAGAAAAAAATGTTGACCCTCATGATGAATACATAGTAGTTTAGAAATATCTTTCTAAATATGCAAATCAACAACTTGGTTTGGATATGAGCATTAGTGAACCTGTGCAAATGTTTAAAATTAGGATTGTAAAGTTCTTAAATTAGTAATTAAGGTAGAAAAAACTATATGAACAACACTGAGAACTATCAATATGAAGAAAAATCATCCAGTCAGTTCAGAAATATCTTTCTAAATATGCAAATCAACAACTTGGTTTCGATATGAGCATTAGTGAGCCTGTGCAAATGTTTAAAATTAGGATTGTAAAGTTCTTAAATGAGTAATTAAGGTAGAAAAAACTATATGAACAACACTGAGAACTATCAATATGACGAAAAATCATCCAGTCAGTTCAATTTAGGCATCAACTTTTATGATACGTTTTTGTGCAGCACAGACCAAAACAAATAGTGTTATACTGGTGTTGATCAGGTCTCCACGTCAGGTCTGAGGGATTTCATCCCACTCTTGTGTTATCATCTCGGGTTTTTGGTGGCCTTCCTGTGTGGACATTTGATTTGGCCATTTCAGAGCATCAGTCTTTAAACATTTAGCAGTAGTGACTTGAATGTCCTGAGTTGAGATTAATTTATGAGACACACGTGCAAACATCTTTTTTAAATAGTTTTATTTTCTTATATAACTCTGTTTTTTCCTCATTCATCCATCAGGGATGGTGAGCCAAAACCTGAGAGTCCCTCCATGATTCAAAACCCTTTAATATTCATTTCACATTGAGGAGATATCAGCAGCTTCTCACTTTCCCGTAAATGAGTCCAGATCCTGTAATCGGCAGTCAAACAAAGAAAGAACAAAGGCCGACTGCATGTCATTTGTGCTTTTGTCAAAGTAAAGTTTAGATTACAGGATCATGTAGCAGGGTTGTCGGGAGGTGTTCCAATCCAAGCTAAAGGCTCAGTTTGTGCTCTTCTCCACATCCATTGGCCCGTGTTAATAACATGTCTTCCATGTCTCTATGGAAACCCATCAGGAGCTCTGTGTGGGCATTTTTAGCTCCGGTAACGACGGCTGGAGCTTCATCGCATCCAACTCCATCCAACTTAAACACAAAAACCCAAGCCAGCAGTTCTGAAAACTTTATTCTCTCCGGGAGGAAAACTCTGAGTTTAGTTTGGTGGAAGGTTAATGCCGTTCTCCTCCACGTCTGATGTGGTGGTGTGGAGCGGAGCGCGCACCGACACGCCTCCCTCCCCCAGCAAGGACGGCCCTGACAGCGCCGTCATTAGTGGGAGCGAACGCTTCCTCCTCCTCCTCCTCCTCCTCCTCCTCCTCTGGCCCTGCAACCACACACAGCAGGCAGAGAATAAGCGGCCTGAACGGCGGGACCAAACACACACGCGTCACATCCACCTTGCTGTCACGTCCTTCTGCACAATGTCGTTCTGGAGCTGTTTTATTATTCCTTTTCTTTCTGCTCACATTCTCTGTTTTGCTCCTTTCATCACAAACACACCCCAGTCCCAGTCAGCGGTGGGAGGACAGAGCGACGTGCCTTTGAAGCCAGAGGAGTTTATCGTCGGAGAATCAACAGGTGAGACCTTGATTGTGTCTCAGCGTTCGATAAACCCCCTCTGCTCCTTCCATCAGTCTTCCTGTGCCTCCTCCCTCCCCCCCCCCCCCCCCCGGTTCTCCCATTGTGAGCTCCCTCCTGGTTTCCCTCCTCAGCATATGCTCCAGCTGTGAGTGGGCTCTCGTTTGTCCCCACAGCATTATTTGTTGTTCTTAGGCTTCTGCCCAAATCCCCGCCGTTGCTTCAGTTCCAGACTGTGATTAGCTGGATTTGACAAGTCGCCCCGACCAGCAATTTACTTCAGCTGTCGTTTTCAGCAGCTTAGTCTCCTCAGCACACGGGCTTATGGGCTCGGAACTCAGCGGCGATGACAGATTTAAGGATAATCCTGTCACTGGGAAAATCTCACAGCCCTGATTTCTAGGGATCGAGTGCTCAGCCGACCGCAGTACAGTTTAGAAAGACATTCTCCATCAGCTCACACTGCTTTTTTGGGGGGGTAATATTTATAAAAGACCCCAGACTCTCCACTAGAGGGAGCTGTAGAGACCCGACTCACCGAAGAGCACCACCTACAGAAAAGGCAAGTTACTACAGGAAACACGCAGTCAGACAGATGTTACGAATACATCAGACAATCCACACATCATGTCGATGTTTCCAGTTGATTAACAGTTCTAAATTGTTAGGAGAGCATCAGTGTTTCTTTCTTTTTGACGATTGCTGTTTCAAGACATCTTGTTGTGGTTGAAAATCGCTATTCCAGAAAGAATAAATGGAGTGGCTGCCAGTCGGGAATTCCTCTAAGATGCCAAATATATAGTTAAAAAAAGCAAGCAATGTATTGAGAGTTTTTCTGAAGTAAATCGGTCGAAAAAATGTAAACTTAGTTTAGAGTGGGAGCCATATGAAAATGAGAACCCACCTCTGATCCTAGCCAGAGCTAAAGGGCCAAACCCTGCTATCTAGTGGAGGGGAAGCGGGAAGGCCGAAACCAATTGTCTTGTCACAGCAAGGCTTGCTGTCTAACGCAATTCTGAACACTTCCAAACAGGTATGTCGATGGCAAAAGCAGGATTCTTATTTTATTTAGTCTTTGCCCTTGTAGTGAAGGTCTCTCGCATTTAATCTCAGCCAAACTGTCGGTCTGTAGAAGTAGTGTTAACATCTGTTGTGTAGCTGATGGCTCCCCTGTTTCTGGCTTCCAGTGACCCACAACAGTGGAAAGTTCAGTGCCCAGCTCTCCAAACTGACGGCCATTGGACGGACACGACACGACGAGCTGTAAAGACGCCGCGTGCACGGCGCCGCTCAGGAACTGTCTCTGCAGAGCTGCCCATGAAGGATGGAGACAAGCAAAACCTGAAGAAGAATGGTACTGGTGCTGGCCTAGAGAGCACATTGTGTGTCAGCACAGTGATGATCTGCTGGATTTGTTCTGCGTGGGATTAAAAAAAGGGGGAAAATATGAAAAAAAAAGAAAAGATCATCGAGGCATCAGTTGAGTTTCCAGATTTCTATCCAAGATAAAAATTCTGAGATAAGATAAAGTGCTTCCCTAGTTGTTTCTTAGCTTCTGAGGTTTACAGAAAATAATTCTGTTCTGATCCGGGGGGTGCGTATACGAATGCATAGCAGATTGGTGTTTGTGGGCTTGCCCAGTATAGATGGCACATTAAGAATAGAGCGGGATTTAGCCCTCTAGTGTAATCCTGAGAGGAAAGGGAGTAATCCCCAACATCGTCACGGCACACACATAAACAAGTCAAAATTCCTGAGTCTGGCTCTGATCTGAGCCGCTGTTGTCAGTCTCCATCTCTCTCTGTTTATCTACATCTGCTCCAGATAACGGAGAGCACCACATCCGACACCCCACAAACACCCGCCGCTACCTTTGGAGGAAGCTGTTGTTTTGGGCTTGTTTTTGCCAGAAGCTGCACTTGGAACAGAGCAAAAAGCAGCTCCTTAACAAATTATAAGAGGAAGACACACAAACTGAAGAATTCCAAAACATCCAGGCGTAAATCATGTTTTTTTTTAACCGGGCTCTGTGTGCTCCCCTGTTAAGAGCAAAACACCGACATGACAGGCAGGCGCAGGCCGTCGGCTCGTAATGGAGAAGACAAAGAGAAACCGGCACGTAATTACCCCGGCCGTCTCCAAACCCCTTACTTTCATGTTCCAGAGCCACATGTGAGGATCAGGGAGTGTTGCGCAGGTTTCAGAAGTGCTTCATTATCACTTGTCCCCCCCCCCCGCCTCCGCTCCGCCTGCTCTCTCATGTCTGCTTTATCTTCCCGACATTGATCCAGCCCTCTAACAGCACAAACCTCAAATGATTGAACTCAGATTCCAGGCTTTTGCTGATATGATTCTATGCTGGCGTTACTTGGATGTATGTACCTCCTTCGGTGTGGGTTTGCTGTCTCTCATCTGTCTCAAAGACATCCCTCTGGACTGGAAGAAATAGTTGGAGCAGAGAAAATGAACACATCCAGAGTCTGAGATCACTGGTAATGCTCCTTATTTTGTACATGCTTTCTATTCCAACCTGTTGATGGTTCCAAGTCATGATTAAATGTAATAATGAGTGTTGCAATAAAGGTATTGGATGATGGCAACTTTCTTTTTTGTCTTTTTTCCTGGTTGCATCAGTCACCATCTGACAGAAGCTCTCTATCCCTCGTCGGAGCAGAAACATGAAACGAGGAGGATTTTCTTGTCGGTGTTGAGACAATAAATGTCCTGAATCCTCCCGGAGCTGGGCCACAGCCAACACGGTGGAGAGCATTTTAATGCCCCATCTTATCTGCTCCAGTGACAGTCGTTTCAGCGGCACGGCTAATGCATAAATCATTTGAACTTGGTTTCTAAGTAGTGTAGAAACAAGCCTGTTCCAGAGCTTCCAGCTGAGACTGCGTGGCAGAAATCAGCTTCAAAATGTATTCTGCAAGTACGCTCAATTAACATATATTGTTCTCAAATCATTTTTTTCCAAAAGATAAAGCACTTTGGTTGTTTCTTCTTCATTTCTGAGGGAGAAAGGCTTTGCATGGAGGATCTGCTAAATCCAGGGGCCCATATGGGAATGTAGGCGGTGCTGATCTTTGCAGGCTTACAGAGATATAAAGTCAGGGGGGATTTACTCATTTTATGTTAAGCCCAGAGAAAATCAGTAATCTAGATTGTCCTAAAATTGCCGTCAACTTGTTTGGTGCGAGAGCTAAATGTCCAAACAGAAACTTCGCTGTTCAGCGGTGTACTTTAGAGGATTTTCCTCTTCGAAATACCAAACCTCAAGCTGAGTTTCAACAACACTCTGACTTGTTTGTGCAAACTACTGCTGACTTTTTGTCATTATACCTTCTTTATGACAAAAGTGTGGCAATGATTCCAGATTTATTGTAATCTTCGTCCATCTGGCACCAGTGGAGATGCTGACTCTCAATTCCTTCCTCTCAGAGTAAAATGGCTGAGGAAATATGGAGCTGTCACTTCGAACTATGCTGGATTATTATTGCAAACTTGTTATTAACTTATTCAAAAGGCTTTCATTTGCGTCCTGTGATGAGAGAGAGGTTTGTGAGTATAAGGCATCTATTAAAAGGTGTGACGTTAAATGTCTGAATGCATGGGCTGAGAAACCCTATCCGCTTACCCACAAGCTAATTTGATTATCTACCAGCATCCATTTGAATGTCATTATTACTGTTGCGTTTCATACACTTCTCTACGTCCTGGGGCTGAGAACATGAATGGATCTGGGCCATTGCTTTAGCTACTTATGGTTATATATATATAATCCAAAATGTAATGTAACAGGAGCCTTCCTCTAAAAAAAAGATCCTGGAACCAGAAACAGAAAAGCAGGGCGGGGGGGGATTTTAAAGCGGTCAGCACCAGATGACCTAAATGAATCAGCCATTGATCTGTTGTGCTGGACTCGTGTAATCAATCGGGCCTGAGCCTCACAGACTCTTTTTCCTCCCCGAGACGCCTGCCTCCTCTCTCTCTTTCTCTGCTTCTCCTGACATTTACAGGGGAACAGATGGAGTTTGCTCCCAGGTCGGGCCAGCCAGAGGCAGCAGAGGAGAGGGTGGGGGGGGGGCCAGGTGGAGGGCACGGTGCGGGGCCAGCTGCCCCCCTGTCTGGCTGACCCCCCCCAGGTCAGCCCCCCTGGGCCTGTTAGGTCCTCCTGTGGCCCTGCCAGGTTTGTCCCGTTAGGATTGTTTTTCTCTCCCTTAGATCGCTCACAGATCTCAGCCCGGCTCCTGTGTGGTTTTCACAGTAATAGGCACTGCCTTTTCTCATCATAGAATCAGGACCTCTGATGACGATTGCCCACCAGGAGACTGGACGCACGGGTCCAAGAGCAGCAATCACCTCTGGCTCTGTCCGGCCACATTGGAAATTATTAACAGTTTCCCTCTGATTTTCGCCTAACGAGGCTCTCTCTTTGCCCTCTGAAGGCTTATTCTGTGGGCGTGTTAGCATCTGTCCAGAGGTCCGGTTACAGAGCAGTGACCCAGACAGATGCCCCCCCCCCCCCACCCCCCGCCTGTGTTCAGCGTATGGATACCAGAGGTCTGCGCACAGAGAGCAGAGGCACAATCACTCAGACACTCCTGACTTACTCACCCCGAGCTGCGTCTGCATCCCGTCACCGTGGAAACTCGGTCTCAGATGGGCTGGCGAGCCTTGACCCCCCCCCCCCCCCCCGCCGGGCGGGCGGCGGCTGGACCCCCCCCCCCCCCCCCTCCCACCGTGGTTGAGAGCAGCCTTCTTTTATCCGGGTACGGCGGGGCTTTGCGGGGCTCCTTTGTGAGCTGGGGGGGGCGGTCGTGGGGGTACGGCGGGGGCTTCCGGCCCCGCCGGCCCTGGCTTTTGGGGGGCCCCCCCGGGGCCGCAGACTCCGGTCCGGCTGAGGACGCTCGGCGCTCTGCGTCGGTGGCGGGTGCAGGTTGAGTGTCTGAGTCTGCGGGGGGGCAGCTGGCAGATAGAGGGGGGGTCGGGGAGGGACAAAGGCGACGGGCAGATGGGAGGTCACCGTGGGGGCTCTGACAGGACCCAACTCTGCTCTCCACGCCGACAGAAGGCCCGAGGGCGGGGGGTGGACAACGCTGTGGGGAGGGAGGGGAGACAGGGCTGGTCTTGGTGGGGGGGGAGTGAGGCTGAGAGCCAGGGCTGCTGGGGGGGTGCAGGTTCACCGTCAGTGGGGAGAGGGCTGGGGTGGGGGGCCGGGCGGGGAGGCTTCTTTGGGGGGACAGAATGGGATGGTTGGAGGTCCGGTTTTCGGGGGGGTCAGATGAGACGAGGTCGTTTGTGGCGCGTGGCGGCAGCCCCCCTTTTCTGGGAGAGGACGAGGGGTCGCAGGTTAAGCGGAGGGCCGGGTTCGTGTCTGACAGAAGCCCGGAGGTGAGCAGGCAGAGCGGGGCGCCCGGGGGGGGGCGGCTCCGGGGGGGCGGCTGCCCGTGTCCCTCTGTGGGCCGCCGGTGGCTGCTGCCCACTCCCACCTCACCCGAAATGAAACCCCAACTGTTGTCTGGAGGAGGGGGGGGCTCCTCCTCATCCAGATCAATGGAGGACGTCAGATAGTCGATCTGCTGCACCACCTAAAAAACACACACACAAATACAGTGATTAATTACCAGAGGGTTTAAGGAGTTAACCCCAACACACTCAAACAAATCCCCGTAAAACGCTTTATTTATGCTGCGCTACACTTTTAAAATCGAAGTTTGCAAATGAAACATGTCGGTTTCACGACTGCTCGCTTCTAAAAAATGTGGGAATGAAGCCAGTAAAGCCTCAAATACGTTCTTTGATTAAAAACATTTGTGTCAAGCGGACCTTGCAAGACAGTTAAATACTTGCAAAGTAAATCTGCTGGAGGTTCCCTGATGTAAAACTTAGGCTGTTTGCTCCTGATTTCTCCGGTTGTTTCTGTTTTTCAGCAGTCATTCAGAAACCAAACGCGGAAAACTTGCAAACTTGTGAGAGCTAAGGTGAGCAGCCATGACAGGGACGCTGGAATTAAACTGAACAGTTGGCTGAATACGTCTCCCAGGCTCCTCCCCGTTTCTCTCCGCTGTGCTTCAGCTTATCTTCCAAAGCCCCTTCCTTTGGAATAAGTATCCAGGCAACAGACCACAGCAACCGAGGACTGCACAGTAATCCAAGTCCGGCCTGTCCACATCGATTGTTTTCTCTCTGGCCGAGTGGATTTTTACAAATCACTTTGGAGGGGCTAGCAGCAGCCTGAAATCTCACAGATTTTATTTTCAGCAAATTCCTCTAAACCTCTATTCTATTCATAAAAAAAGAGCAAAAAATTTGCCTTTCAACTGTGGATAAACTTTGATTTTGATGTTCTGAACATAGATTATTTTCAAAAAGTTTATCTAGAAATTTTTTTCTAGATAAATATGAATGAAACGCTCAAAACGTCAGACAATTTCTGACATAAGGATCACTGTTCATCTTGAGTTCTGTTTATCCTGGGAGTGGGGTGGAGAATGGATGGAGTTTCTGGGTTCTCAGAATGTGCCTTTGCTCTGAAAGCATCTTTGTTTATGGGGAATAATCGTGACTAAAAATGATGACGCAGCTTTTCTCCAAATAACAAAGCTAATCACTGGAGTAATGACCACTGCATTAGATTTTTTTTTGTCTCTGAAATGACTTCAAAGCAGAATTCAATATAATGAGAGCTGACAAAAAAAAAAGAAGAGCTCTGTAAAAACTGATAATAATTAAAGTCGATGGACAACAGAGATCCTGTCACGGTGCTCACAATCGGAATGGAACTCTGGCAAATTAGTCAAAGGCTGTCAGGACAAACACTGTAAAATGAATCTGTCGGTGTAATAAATGGGCATTGTGTCAAGACATTTGTTCTTGAACTATAGCTGTTTAATTCATGCTGCTTGTTCTTCCTGCTGGTTCAACACAAAACCAAACTATTTGGCCTATCCCTTCTACGGACAAATGTACTTTTCTGCTCGAAATGAGTGAGAAAAGTGTCTAAAGTGGCCAGCTGTTTGTCTGCATTACCTTGAGATGATGCTGTACCGGTAAATGAAAAGAGAGGAACTGGACTGAGAACAGGCCAATCCATCGTTTTTACATTTGAGAGTCAGTTTTCCTACAAAATGGACCTCCTAAAGAGCAGATTATGTCCTGTTCATGTCAAACTGATGCAGCAGGTCGTACATATTGCATATTTTTTTTCTCCGTTATGGAGTTGATTTATCTGTTTCAGTTATCAGGTGATTTCAGGAAAAAAAGTCTCTCAGTCTTATTCAGTTAAGCACTATACATTTGGGAATAAAATGGAATCACTCTGAAATCTGAAAAAGATTTGATCAACCAGCCCGTCCAGATCTGAGACGTCTTTAATGAAGCAACGAATGAGCCTCTGGGCAGAGATATCAGGAAAAAAAAGCTCACTTTCAACAGAGTCAAGTGGCCATTTCTGCTCTTTACATTAATGATGTCCGAGAGCCCAGAAGTGTGAGGAACTGAGCAGAAAGAGAGAAAAAGGCGACCCCCCGCTGGATTTTGACGCGCTGCCATACATTTAGATGATAAGGAGCTCCAACCTCTTGAGCCAGGAGTTTTACTCCTGTACAGGACTTCTGTATGCTGGTAGAAACATACCAAGTTGTGGTTTTCACATATTTAAATATGTCACATAATGCAAGCCAGTTTAAATCAGCCGGGACAGAATGAGATTACTATTACGGAAATATGTGGGCTAAATTTAGTCAGGCCTGCATCTCCACACACTGCAATGAATCTTAGCTGATAGTAAAGTACACTGTGTAATATATCAAACGTGGGCATGCGTGTCTGGATGCAGAGAGTGTGTGTGTGTGTGTGTGTGCGCGCGCGCGGTGGAAGGCAGAGACATGTTGTCCGCATGCACACACACTCCCTCAGCCTCTGTCGGAATAATGACAGAGGCTGGAGAGATTGGAGGAAATTACGCTGGGGAAAATGTTTGACCTAGCTCGCCACCTGCTCTATGTGCGCGGATAAATCCTCGGCCCGTGCCGGATGAGTTTTTGTCCTCTGTGCTCCGCAGCCTCTCTGCTGATGTCAACGGATGACCTGATTCATCTCCCTGTTTGCCTGCCGCGCTCCTCTGAGTGAGGCGTCTCATGCCACTTTGAAGTACCGCTCCTATATGCACACGACTGACTGTGAGCAGGTGCTGCTTGTTAACGTCAGGAATCAGAGGAGATAAAAGAGCACAGAGGCTTTCCAGGCTCTGCTCTCCAGGTTGTTTTTGTTAAAGAACAGCGTCTGGTGACCCCCCCGGGTCCACTCAGGCCGCTCATTCAGCTGGATCCGCTTCAGGGGGGGGTGAGGTGGTTAGCACCGCTGGCTCAGAGGCGGGGGGGGGGGGGGGCTGGACTCTCCCTGTGTCCAGACATGTGTGTGTTTTGTCTCCACGTGTCCCCCTGGGAGTGGATGTGGGTGTGGGTAGTTGTGTGTGTCTGCGTGGACGTGTGACCTGTCCCGGGGGCCCCGCCCCCCCCACCCCGGCCTCAGCTGGGACGGGCTGCAGGCCCCAGTGGCCCCGTGGGGAGGCGGCAGTGCAAAAAAAAGGCTGGATGTGTGTGTGCTCAGCTCAGTTGTTGCTTCGATTGATGTTGTGAGTCACGGTGTTTTTGATCCGCTGGAACGCCTGGGCTGAATATCGCTGTCGTATTTATGAGGGATCCTGCTTTCGGGGGTCTTCTCCTCCCGAATAAGAGCGTTGGTCCTTAGTGCTGCTGTTGTGTTTGTTTAAAATGTCTTAAGGAGTCAATCTCTCCCCTTTGTACAACAGGGGTTGATTATTAAATAAAATGGAGGGCTGATGCTCATGCAACAGAATTTTAAATGAGGCTATAAAATTTATATGTGACTTTTGCAATGCCTTATTTTCCTTTTAAAGCGTGAACAATTTAGATTTTTTTATGTTTGCAGCCCATCCTCTTGTTTGTGTTTCTATCAGTTTTGTGCCCTTCCATCAGTTTTACATGAATAGTGTCACGCAATGACCCCAGAGCCCGGGACGGGGAGGTGACCACCCGGGTTTAGTCCTGACCCCGCAGATTTAGAAGGGATGCCAACGGGCTAGATGTGCACGTCAGTTTTACTGGATGAGGCGGAATAGCAGGCAGAGATGCAGAGACATAAATGGATTATAAAAAGCTCCGGACGCCATCCAGCTGTGCCCGGAGCAGCAGCTGTCCACCAGAGGGGAGAGTGGGGGAGAAGATGTGAGGGGATGCACAGAGAGGGATGCACTCAGGGAAAGGCTTTTTCCTCATGTCACACCAAATCATCTAAACAGACTCCGAACGCATCCGTAAATGGGGCAGAACTACTGTCCGCTTCTTCTCTGTGGATGTACGCGCACAAGTTGTGCAGGCAGGCACTGGGAATGTTTTCAGGAACGGGGACCAATGGCACGAGAGTACAGGAGAAACCGGAACAGCCACCTGTTTTGGACTCATGTGCTGCTGAGCTGACTGTTTAAATCATATTTAATTCTGCTGAGCATGTGTGTTTGTGGAGCGTCTCCTCATCTTATAGAGATTAAAGGCATCAAGGTTTTTTAGTATGAGCTTGAGCACTTTCTACATTATGAAAATATGAAAATCAATGAATGTGGATGCATTACTCTCTCCTTATCTTTAAAATATTCTGTCCTAGAGGGCACGGGCGATGACTCCACAGCTGATGTGACAGATTTGTCGTTGTTTGACCAAAAACCGGAAGCGTTACCTCCTTCATCTCCTGCTGGACGTCCCGCAGAGCTTTGAGAACCTGCTCCAGGTTGTCCACCACGCGTTGGATCTGGTTCCGGACCAGCTTCCTGCTGCTCCCGCCTGCCTCCGCCTCCTGGGACTGGCGCCCGCCGTTGGGCCTGTCCTGCACCCACGTCTGGTTCTGACCCGGGAGGGAGATCCGCTCCGAGCTGGGCCTGGCCCTCCTGGGGCCCCTCACGGTGGTGGTGAACCCCAAGCCTCTGCGAGGAGCCTGGGTGGAGAGGAGCAGTCCGTTGCAGCGCTCCACAGGTGTCTCCCTCACAGCGCGGAGGTCTCTCTGGCTCTGGGAGCTCCGGCTGTGTTTGTGGATGTGGCTGAGGCCGGAGCTGACCCCCTGCTGCCCCCCCGGGGGTCCCTGAGAGTCTGGGCCCAGCCAGCTGGAGGTGTGGCGGTCCCTGTGGCGGAGGGTGGTGCTGCTGCTGTAGTCCCACACCCTCCGTTTCTGCTCCTCCATCACCAGCACCACGGGGACCTGCCGCTCCGGCTCCTCTGTGGGCAGCAGACAGACGGGGGTGGGGGGGGGCCCCACCAGAGGCCCGTATTTCCTCCCAGAGGGGCCCGTCCCGTGGTCCTGTGGCTGGGGCCGACCGGGGGGGGGGGCGCCGCCGTGCTCCCTCCCACCTGTGTGATGGTCCTGGCTCCGGCTGGAGTCTGAGTCCGGCTCTTTGGTCTGGTTCCAGCGGGGGGGGGCGTCCTCCTTCTGCTTCCCCAGACTCCCCGGCAGGAGGTGGTGCCCCCGCAGCACCACCGGCAGCATCCCCAGGCCGTTGCAGCGGAGCTCGCCCTTCTTGGCCCTGCCCTTCCCCTGGATGGAGAAGAGGCCCATCCCCCTGGCTCTCTCCAGGGGGGCCAGGCTGCTGCGGGGCTCCGGGGGGGCTTTGTACGCTCCGTTGAGCCCCAGGTCCCCGGCGCTGTGCTGCGCCTTCAGACTGTTGCGCAGCCAGGGGATGAAGTGGGGGGCGTGGGGCTTGAAGCCCTTGGGCTCCCCCGGCGCCGTGGCCCCCCCGTCGGAGAACATGGTGATGGCTCAGAGCAGGACGGGGCAGGAGCAGGAGAGGGACAGGAGGACTCCTGGGACCTCTTCTTCCAGCAGCCCCCCCCCGCCTCTGCCATTAACGCGGGGGTAATCCAGTCTGGGTTCAGCCTCTGTGCCCCCCCCCTCTCATTCTCCCACTCTGGCTTCAAAACTTTTTTTCTCT
The DNA here is from genome assembly GCA_013363375.1 of Menidia beryllina. Lineage (NCBI taxonomy): Eukaryota > Metazoa > Chordata > Actinopteri > Atheriniformes > Atherinopsidae > Menidia > Menidia beryllina. Next base: position 156,929 of record JABUIW010000200.1, on the reverse strand, counting down.
TCTTCCCTCCTCAGCTCGGGTCCCACCCACTCCCCTCTGCCTGCCGGAGCCAGCTCCTGATTTTATCGCCCTGCCTCTCTCTCTTCTCCCCTCCGCCCCCCCCGTCCTCCCCCCGGTCGAGCTCTGGGAGCCTCTCACCCCCTCACTGGGACGATCTTTGAGATGACACGGGCCCTATCCCTCCATCTTCCCCCTCTGCCCGTCTGCGTCTCACTGGCTCGGTGGCGGTGGAGGCTGCCTGCCTCTCCATCCCTCTCCCCCCCTCCCTCACTGCACTGCGCTGCCTCCTGTCCTCGCTTTCTCTTCCTCCCACTCCCTCTCACTGCTCTAACTCCCTTTCTCTATTTCCCTGTTCTCCTCCCGTCTCCCTCCATGTTCTCTGCTCTTATCTGAGAAGCCCTTATCGTCTCCTCTTTTTGTGACTCTTTCCTTCTTTTGTCTTTCTCTCCCCACCTCTTCCTCGCTGTTTTTTGTCCCTGCCGGTTCCACCTCCAATTTGCCCGGGAGAGCAGCTGAAGTTCAATCAAGAAGCCAGTATTATAATCTCCCCTCAGCGAGTGTTTAGCCACGTGACTCCTCCTGCCTCTGTTCTCATCTGATTACTCCTCACCCCGGCTCAGCCCCTCACAATTAAGTGCTGCCTCGGACACCGGAGGGGGGGGTGTGGAGCAGAGGATGGCAGCGGCGGGGGATAAAGGAGCCCTGGAAGGGGGCACATGATGGTGACCTACCGGATCGGAGATCAGCCGTAAGCTGCCGGCTGAACAACAGCTCACTACTGTCAGCAAACACTGTCACGTCACATCTCTGCTTGCCTGCTTGTTTTTAATTTTCTGACACACATCCAACTTCCATTTGTTCCAATTAAACGCAGACAGATGCTATTTTCGGGTTTTCTCATTTACATTCCAATTCTTGGCTAACTGGATTAGATTTCTTGTGTCTGACAGGCTCAAAGATGCCTCCTAGGTGCTTTTTTCCACCCAGCCGCTGCTGCATTGGTGGGTACCTCCCTCCCTGGCAGCATGTGAAAGGAAAAAAACCCCAACCGAGCCACACAAAAGCCCTGACAGTCTGCCGTCACTCAGTAGTGAGGCACTCAAAGCATCCGTCATGCTGCTAGTCAGCCCAGCAAACTGCTCCTGTGCTACTACACTGACACAACACCACTTGATTTCCTGACAGCTATACATGGGAGGAGAGGAAATATAGACACGGGCTTGACGTAATCTGAACGATAAGAAGATTCCTGCTTCATGTCACAGAGGACTGTCAGAGCGTTGTGACCATTAGGATGGATTAAAAGAAAAAGCCAGGAGAAGTGGAGTTAATAGAGCAGCCACTCTTAATCCTTTAGAGCCTCTTGTTTCACAAAACATGGTACATCACACACAACCCCAGTCTGCGTAACAGAGGGATTGCTGGATTTACATTTAAACATTTATTCCTGAAAGTGATGTGAATCTATGGGAGTGCATGTGTAATAACCATTTCAAGCAGGGCTGTTCTTTGAAGTGATGGTTAATCATTTAAGTCCAAGTTTATCTGAGGCAGACAGTTGTAGAGAGATAAAGTGCAGCTCTGATGCTCATCACAGGTAAACACAACGGCTGGAAATGAAAACAGCTTCTTCCTTCATTAGTCGCAATTGTCTTAGTGGTTGTCGGTCCTGCTCTATGGTCGCCTCTGCTTTTTCTGATACAGTCAAATGGATATGAGGGAAGCATTAACAATGATGTCCCCAGATGTGGTCATTTTAATTCTTTTAATACACCCAACTCCCAAAATATCAGGACAGGCATTCACCTAAACATTATTACAGGTAAAACCTGTTCTCTTAGAATGGTTTACAACAATGAAAAGGGCAGATATCTGGATGAAAAGCAGCATCATTTTAATTTCCTGAAAACATCTGGAACAGCAGACCTGTCTGAGAAAGGGGAAAACCATTTGAACTCGTTTCATGTGAAGTATTAAAACCCCGTATGATCGCTGAAAGATGTAGAAAATTAATGTTTGACACCAGTGAATGTGCTGAATACAATACACTCCTTCATGTTTTTTACTACAGAAGGAAGCGCTCATAAAATCTAATTATGACATATAAAAATTTTCTCTATGATTGGCTCAATGATTTTATTGAAATGTTAAAAACTGAGTCAGCAAATCGAATCAAATAAAAACCAGAGTGCCGAGCGGTTTAGAACAGAAGGATTAAGTCAGTGCCATGGGGCCGTGGTCAAACCTTTTTGAGGAGAAACATGAAACAAGAGCAGAGGGATTACTGGGGCTGCTCTGCTTGGAGCTAGATACATTTTCACAAAAGTCACAAATAAAAAAAAAAAGAACTGGGAAATTCACGTTTTTCCTCACATTTCTTCAGACGTGTCTCAGAGCTTTCTTCGTGTGGGGAAAGTGATGACTCTGACACTTATGATTTAAAGAACAAAAAGAAAATAATGATTATCGAGGCTGTGAGCTTTCTTTTCCAGAGTCACAAGCTTTTAATTGAATACGCTGCATCGGCTTTCATTACTTAATGTTAGCAGCTCATTGTTCCCTCCGCACAGGCCGGTGTGCCTCATCGCTCGGGTGTGAGTAGCCTGGCTTTTTTCATTTTGTGCCCTATTCATTCTGGAAAGATGACAGACAGACTTGAGAGGAATGGTTTCCAGTCTTCATATGAATTTATCTGCGTATTTAATCAAAATCAAGAGCAGAACAGAGAGAAGTCGCTGCCCACGCAGGGGTCCACCTCCCTCAGGAGGACGGCCTCGTCCTGCCCCGGTCGGCCAGAGCCGGGATCAGAGTCTGATCCTCCTGATCCAGAGAAAAGACTCTGTTTTTCTGAGGTAAATGGTGCGAACAGGGTCCCCGATCTTGTTTGTTTGGTTGCAAAACCGAGCGGTGTATTGGTCATATTTGTAAAGCATATCTGGAACAAATCTCTGGATTTAAAATAAAGGCCTACAGAACCTGATCTCTGCTGTCACACTCCCAGACGTTCAGCTGCAGTTCTGATTTTAGGCTCGTGGTACATCTGCTATCACAGAAAAGACACAATCGCATTTAAACACGCTTGCTAAGTTGTGTTCGATTGCGAATTCTTCTGCAATTTGATTGGTTTAAATCTTTATTTAACAGACAAGGCAGTGAGGTGGGGAAAAAACTTGTTCCATGAAAATGGACTGAAAATTGTTTCTCACAAAGTTGATCCACAGAATATTCTGGCTTGAAAAGATTCTGCTTTTGGCTGTTTCTCCTCTTACAACAAATCCGCACCAACTCATTGGCTGTTATAATCTACTAGAACATTATAAATCATTATTTTCTACATGAAAGGAATTTAAACATGACATGCTATTAGCCCTGTTATTTGTTTCTGAAGGGTTTTTCTGATATTTTGGAAAACCTTCCATTTTTTTTTACATATGGGGTTTGCATTTAAGCTAAGAAGAGTTCATTTGAGTTTGTGTTTGTTTTTTGTCTGTGTATTGACAGTGACAGATTAGGAGTAAAGACACTTTCCTCAGTGTTCGTGAGACTACGTCTGTATGTATGAGTTAAAAGCCTTGATTCAGTTAAAGCCCCTGTTTTCCCCTAATCAGCCACCCACTAGGAGTAAGGCCCATGAATAAATTGCAGTGAAAGACAGAAGCGTTGCTCACTCTTAGGCTAAAGTAAAGTTGTTCTGCATTGGATGCTCCGACTATTATGTTTGATATCTTGAATACATGTATGAATGATGGAGGGATGAAAGCAGATGGAAAAACATTGGGGAAACATTCTCCGTCCCAAGCTTCCCACATGGCCTGCTGTTATCCAAATGCGGCTTATCAAACGGGAGGCATTTCTGCCACACGCGTATGGGCTGAGCGCGGAGAGAAAACAGACCCGGCATATGGCCCCCTTATGACCCTGTCCACTGCTGCTGGTGGCAGCCGGCCCACTGCCCCTTCACAGGGAGTGTGTGTGTCCTGTTGAACTTTGCTGTCAAAGCATGGACACTTTGCAGGTCGAGCGTCTTCCATGGACACGGAAAGCACACCCCTTCAAGTTTTATATAACTTAGAGAACAAGAGAGATTCAAAGGGAGTGCTCGAAACCAAAGGCTCCATGTCTGTCAAAATTTCCTGTGCAAATTGGCTTTTAGTCACAGTGAGAATGCCTCTGGGTGCATCCCATAGTGGTCAGGGCAGCAGAGGAGGAGGATTAAAAGGGTTCATATCTCTGTATTTAGCTCCGCATTTAAAGAAAGTGGAAATGAGAGGTTACTTGAGAACATATTGTTCACTTATGCGGTATTGAAAATGGAGGGGAGCAGATGCTGTCTTCCCTGAAGTGTCCACTGTTGTGCTGGTGATAATCCTGAGGGGCTCAGGCGCAGAGTTCTGTGCACATGTGTGTGTGTGTGTGTGTGCCCAGAAGTGTATATTTTCGGTGTTGTTTGCTTTTGGATTCCCCTCTGCGGTGCTTTTCATCCTTGAACAACACGTCAGTCAGGTGCTCTCTGAGGACTAGAGAGCTCCAGAAGAAGACAGACACATCAGGAAATTGAAATAGAGTAGAAGTGAGGCATAATAAAGGAGGACAACATCGAGTTTTTAAAGACTTCTAACTTCCAAGCCGGCTGTCATAGCTGTGCTTGCCAGAGGGGAGAGCACCTTTAAGCATAGAGGATGAGGAACTATGCGGAGGGACTACAAAAGCAAAGCGATACATAATAAGCAGCAGCAGCTCCGCTGCGCTTTGCCGGCTAACCTACGCCAGATTGGTCCTGACAGAGGTATCTCAGAGGGGTGCACAATGTCAGCGAAGGCCTCGTGTTAAAGGAGCTTCTCTCTTACGGCGGCACACGCTGTAATAGGTGTGGATGCAACTGTTAGTTTGGGATGTTGGCCTTGAGACACTGATTTCCATAGAAATAAGGAACAAAAACAGACGATGTGATGACAGAAAAAGGCAACCTGCTCCAGCTCGCAGCTGCCGTATAAATAATCAAATACGTCTGTGGTAGTATTCTTTGAAAAACACAATAAAGCCGGGCTGACAGAAATAGGCAGTTGAATCGTTTCGTTAGCTCTTCTTTAGTGTCACTCATCTTTTGCTGCTGTCCCAGCCTCTTTTCCACACTCCAGCCCTACACGGCTTTCTGAAAGGCCTTGAAACGAGGGGAAGAGTGTGAAGGTATGGCTGTGCATTGTTGTGCGAGAACAGAGCAGAGCCTGTTGTTTGAGCACAGTGTCCTGTGGTTTGTTTAGCTGTGCACCACCCAGAACTCAAACATTAGGCTGTTTGTGCCCTCATTGACATGCAGCCAGACTCTGCAGCGTTACGCCAAAACTAACTCCCTGTATCCTTACAGGGATGGACCAGGACCATCCTGCTCTGGGTGTCCTTCCTTGCATAGTTGTATGTGCACGCTCCCATGCAGGGGATGCGTCCTCTTGCCTTTTTTTATTCCAGGGATGAGCAGGACCCGGGAGCTAGTCGGCTCAACTACATTTAGTTAATGTTCCGGAGTTACAGCTACTGATGATGACTCCATAATCAGGCCTCAGACACTCTTAGGAAGAGTTAAAGGTCCTTTGCATGCTTCATCTAACCAGCTCTCCCATTTTTAGGATGCAGAAAAGCTCCTCGTAGTCACTTCATTATGTGGAAATGATAATTATGCCCCAGTGGAAGCTAGCTTCACCAAAATGTATTAGAGCCCTCGCTCACTTCCACTGATAATCAAGTCCTGACTGTCCACAAATGGAAATTTTCAAAGTGTTTTGAAGGAGACCCACGCATATAAGATAAGCTCATTCTTTCACCTCGTACCGTCCATCAAGAACACTTAGTCCTCACACACTCTCGCTCTGCATGTGAGGAAGAGGAGGAATGTATCCCAGTTGGCCGGGACTGGTTTAACATCAGAGGAGGAAGACTGTGAACCGGAAACCAGATGTGTCTGTGCTGTTCTCAAGAGTACCTTTGGCCACAATGTGGTGCTCTGAAATAACACACACAGGAAAAAGACCTAAGCTGGTTGAGTTCGGGGCCATGCTAGCGGGTGAATGGGCACTCGCTTCTGCAGAGACCCATCAGGTATGCAACAGGGAGGGCCGGCAGATGTGCCGCAGCCCATAAAGCCATCCCAGCGTCTGAGTGGCAGAGACGTGAGCGACAGATGAAACAGACACAGTTACAAACGACAGCGCAGCTGAAGGGACAAACAGAAGCTCAGAGTCTTTCCACATTACTCACTTCCTGCTCTACCATGGAGGAAGCGGGATAAAAATGACCCGGGCTTGAATTGACCGTTTCTTTTTATGGCGTCCTAACAATGTAGTAGGAGGGACTTTGACCAACTAAATCGAAACTCAGGAATGGGAAGACACACTGAGTGGGTGAGGAAAAAAACTAAACAAAATGGCATAGTTTATTATCTTAAAAAAAGCTTTTGTATCATATCTGTTGCATAGGGGTAAAATACAGAGGCACAAAAACAATGTGTACATGAGTGAGACAGAACAAACGTTTCACAACAGGAAGAATCCAACAGAAAAAGAAGGCTTCACGTGAGAGCTTTAGTAATAAATGCAAAGCTAGCGCAGTGGCCCGTGCTGCTCTGATGGATCTAAGCCAGCCCTGAGAAAGTGGATGGATTGCAAAAAAAAAAAAAGGTAACAAAGGTACTCAGAAACAAAAACAACGTCCAAACGACAAGATTAATTGGACTGAAAGTGTGGCTGGAGCTGGAGGACGGAGGGTGAATACAACTCAGAGCATCACCTCCTCTGTTTCACTGATCACCCAAAGCAGGATTACAGTCATTAAGTGCATCGTGTTAAGTATTCCACTGGAGAAAGAGTGTATTTTGAATAAGATGAGCCCTATTTCTCTTTGGCCGAGCTGCTGTGGAAGAACTTGAAGTTTCAGCAATCCTATCTTGGAAAGCACAGCGCTTATTACACGGCTCAATTTCCAATTCTCTCACAGGTACACACACAAACACACACTCTCAGAATACCAAATGAGGCCGCCGCACAAAACAATCTCCCAGACAGACTCTGTGATACAAAAACGCACAGAACAAACAAAAAAATAAACCAAAGACTACCAATACACGAGGTAAGCAGGGGGACTATTCACATCCCGCTTAAAAGGGAAGCAACACAACATCTCTCCCTCCATTAAAGGCCTCGCTCCATGCAAACAGAGATGTCCATCTCCATCACTTTGAGGAGGCGGCTGGGGGTGAGATGGAGTGGCTGCAGGCCATTATACCACCCGAGAGTCTGCAGGTCTAATTGCAGGAGGAGAGCACAATCAGGTGCTGCGTGAGTCTCCGCTCTAATCACTGCAGCCAGCCCGCTTCTCCAGTGTTCAGCCTTTCATCTCACTGCTCCGGGGGAGTCTGTTTTCCCCCCACATCTGGCAGAATCTGAACTAAAGTTTCAGGGCTTTTTGGATAAAACCTGGCAACCAATCGAAATCCGAACCCCCAGCTGGCCCTGGGATCCGACATCCATTATGACGAGTAGTTCAGCTGAGCCTGAGCTTAGCTCCCTCCTGACAGCAGATCTGTGGAGCCGGGCACCTGCTGCCACGCCGCTGCTCCCCTGCCCTCACCGGAGCAGGACGGAGCCAGTGAGACAACAGTCGGGGTAAAAGCGCTGCCCCTCAGTGCATGCTGGGAAACTAAGCAGGATGACTAAACTGCTGTGCTTCACACCGACAGGAAACTACAGTACAGCGCTTGTTTAGGGCCGAGTGCTACACGACACCTGGAAAAAAAACAAACAACCAAAGCTAAATCCTCCCCTCCTCTGGGCGCACGTCCCTTAAAGGCACCTCAGAGGATTTGTTGAAGGCTAGAGCCTGGAATCACCACCGTCCTGACTCCTTCAGCCCTGCAAATGCCAAGGCTCCTTTTCCTGAATATACGGATAAGAGCATGAAGTTTTACATTCACTTATACAAAAACAAAGAAGTCACCACTGGACTTTGTCAGCTGTGAAATTTAAAAAAAAAAAGAAGAAGCAAGGCTAAAGAGGAAAGACTCTTTGGACAAACTTAGCACAGAAAGACACGAGTGAACACCAAACCAACAAAAACAGACTACAAGTGTTTCTGATTGTCATTTTCCAAACGGGAAACCTTCCAAGCGGAGGCTGACCAGAGCCAGGCTGAGGTCAGAGGTTCCCGTCGTCCAGCATCTTGTTGACGCCGTTGCAAATCCGCTGCAGGTGGCCGCGGTAGACCTCCGAGGGCCCGTAGAGCGCCGCCAGGAAGTCGCAGTCGGCGAAGTGATTGAAGACGTGGTTGACCCGCGAGTGGCTCTTGGCCGTCAGGTGGCGCCTGATGGCCTGGTGGAGCAGATCCCGGCACTCGTTCAGGATGGCACTCATGACGCGGCGGTCGAAGGTGAACTCGATCTGGTGGAAGCTGACGGCCGTCATGGCAAGAGTGTGGACCTTCTTCCTGTGAGAGGGCGGCGAGAGAGGGAGAGAGAGAGAGAGATAGAGGGAGAGAGAGAGAGAGAGAGAGAGGATGCTGTCACCGTCTGGTTCTGTTCACATTAGGCTTGTCCCGATCAGGAGAAAACACAGATCCAGACTCCAGATTCAGTTTTTTAAAAGTCCGATCACACAGGAGCATTAGCATTAGCATCTCCTAACCTACAGGTCTGTGTCCTAACCATTAAGTTGCTATCAGAGTAAATCCCTGTTCAACATGAGTCTGACAACTAAGTAAGGAGATAAATAACTTTAGACTTTAGGACAGGCTCTGATAGGCCGGGATCGGATCGGATCCGAGGAGCAAAAACCTCGATCTGGACATCCCTAGTTCACAGAAGCCTAAAAAGAAGCCTCAAAATAGAGGGAGATGCTGTTATGCATTCATGCTTCTCTCGGCCGCCTGGGCCCACCTGAAGTTCTCCACCAGGATCAGCTCCTCGCCGTTGAACTGGTTGTTCCGGTAGAGCACGCCCAGCTTCACCACCATCTTGATGAGGTTCTTGATGATCTTCTGGGACTCTTTGCGGTTGCGGGTGTACTCCTTGGTGACGCGGTACAGGTCGTCCAGCACCTCGCTGCTGGTGTCGTCTATGAACAGGTTGGCCACGCTCTTGGTGGCCATCTTGCTCATCAGCTTCTTCTGGGCCTGGAGGGCCAAGCTCTTGGTGCTGAAGGAGTCCATGCTCGAATCGAATCTGTGGAAAAAAAGCAGAGGATGGCGGCCTTAGCTGGTTTTACTTTACAGAAATAGCTTTCCATCCAGACGTACGGCTCTAAAATTATCTATGGAGAGCAGGTTTGTTCACTGGTTCGGTGCATTTGTCAGAAAATTAGACATGAAATAAACCTTCCCTTAGATACTTGCTTTGACTATGTACATATTACTCTGGCAGCTGGCGATGTGTGAGGTTATTACAAATAAGAGCTGTCTCTTTTATCAGATAATGAGCCGTGGCAGCTGTCAAATTAGTCCCGGCTCCCCTCTGGCATGGAGCCTGCAAGGTAGTTAAAGAATGTGTCATTACTGGCGTGGGAGGGAAAAGCCTCACGGCGAAGGGAAGCCGCTGTGATCGGAACGTCTCATCAGCCGGCGCCGGCCGCACAACCGGCCCTGGTGCCAAATCAATCAGGTACCACTCAGGTAGGAGGCCATGAGTCTCCATCGCACACGCTCACGAACAGGGGGAGGGGGTCGAGGGGGCGGGGTTCATACTCACTATATACTGTATGTTCCTCTTTCTTAACATAATGAAATAAGAAGAATCCATTTTGCTCAGCATTCCATCTGTAACCTTCACAGATCTCTGAGGATCAGCTGGGAGCACACAAGCGGAAACTGCACAACACAAAAACTGTTTTTCCACGCAGGCTTGCCTCCGAATACCAAAGAAAACTGGAATTCCACTTTAATATTGCAGGTTTGCCATTTTCAGAGATGAACTCTTACAGGATGAGAAAACAGAGAAAAGAGGCTGGAGCCTACAGCTGCAAAGTCCCTAAAAATACCCACAGGTGAACCACCCCCCCCGCCCGGTCATGAAATCCTGGACACAGAGACGGAGTGAAACATTCAGTATCTCCCCATCTCAGTCCATCAGTTCCACTGAGTGAGACCTCAGGAGGAGGTGCATCTGTTCAGGAGATCTGGACCATGCTGATGAGTCCCTGATCCAAGTGATTCATTTCAATAATCTTGTTTGGAAAAATGCAGAAAATCTTAACCAAACGTTGAGGATCGGGGCATGATCAGACAATGAGCTGCCCAGGATTACAGTCCCTCACTGTGCTCTCACTGTATCACAGACTTTTTAATTATTAGGATTAGTATTATAGATTTTGTGGGATTTTGCGCTATATCGATATTTTAAAAAATCTATTTAGGATTTATTATATATACTTGTGTCAAATTAAACATTCTCTAGCCTAAAAAAATGATAAAGTATAATAGCTAAATCATATGAAAGGCATAAAATCTAAATAAAACAAATAGTGTTTGGAAAATGGCCTTCTCCGCTAGTCGGCCCATGTTAGCTGGTACATGGAACTATTGGTTCTAAAATATCCTGACAAGGTGGACAATCTTAATCGTTTTTAGGTAGAATATGTTCAAAAAAAGTCTCAAAAGCTACTATAATTATGACTACCTGGAAATATGTTTGATTTTCACATGGATGCCACCCTGGTACACGGGTGAATTGCCCAAAAATGAGAAAATAAAACTTAAGGAGTCATTTCCCCTGACATGACGCTGACATGACGCTTTAGGTCGTTCCAAAAAGGGTGCCATGAGGATTAGCTCAGCACAGGGTTAGTGTCATAGTTTTACCCAATAATTTACCTGCAGTTTGCAGTGGAAAAGGCCAGCTTTGGTTTCCCAAAAGAGAAAAGGACATCTACGTGTGACTTATTCCAGCAGCAATAGCCTGATTGTTTTAATGCAGAAATGAAGAAACTCCAGCTAATCATTCCTAAGAATTTGATTTTGGAGCATTGATTTAGTGTAAAATGGCGAATCAGTTCATATGCTCTTGTTGAAAGAGAAAACCGATAGATTTTAGTCATGTTTGGGCTTTGCAACTGAAACTCAAACTGCATCAGTTCCTGTTTTGAATGAATATCAAACAATGCCTTTCCCAAACGGATAAGGGATTTCAGGAAGTGATGAAACATACACACACACACACGCCCACACACAGGCTGTACCTCAGAGGAAAAAACTCAACCTGGAGCAGAATCAACAGCCTGTTTGGACTTTCTTAAATCTCCTGACAAGTCTGAAATGAGAAAAATAAACCGTGTGCCATGGAGAAAACAGAGCAGTTCTGAGTGAGCAACAGTTGGCGTTGGAACCGGGAGCTCATCTCTATGCGATGCGTCCTCCCACCATTAACCTGAGTTAGTGGAGAGTGCCCGGGACTCGGAGCAGTGGGCCTGGTATTAAAGCGATGACATTTCCCTGCTGAGCGACCTGTGATTTTAACCACGGCTGCTCCTGGAAGGGGTCGAAGCCGCCGCCCCAGCGTGCCACTTCCACTGCTCTCCCTCTCCCCGTCCGCAACGCCTCTCCAAGAATACCAATAAGACCCCTTGGAGAGCGTGCCAGCAGGAAGCCTCCCAGAAAGATGACGGTGAGCCAAGATTGAGGAAGAAAGATGGTGCGGGTAAAAAAAAAAAAAGGTGGAGGTGGTTTTTTTCTTCCCATCTCTGAAACATCAAGGAAACCTACTGTGGCTGTTGAATAAAAGGTCACTTGTATAGTCTGAATGGAGCTTGCCCTCTCATGTCGGGGTGCGGGTCAATTAATCGAGGCTCCGGCTGTGCTGATCAAGGATGGCTGGCAGAAGCTCATCGACTCGTTCGACGTGGTTGTAACTAACTTGCCAAGCCGCAATCCCCCTCTGATGCAATGTGTGTGAAATGTATAACAAGGAGAGAGACACTAATGATTGGAAAAGTTTGAAATCTTGCTCTGTGTTCGGCGCTCGGTCCTTTCGGTCAGCTGTGGGAGAGTGGCTGAACACAACGCTTTAAAGCCAGCGCTCACATCCCCCTGCCCCGCTCTCTGAAGCGGGATTTCTGAAAAGTACCAACCGATAATGGGTAGACCACTTTCTCAAATTGAGGAGAGATTTGATAGTGCTCATTAAATTCCCCTCTCGTCAGGGACCAGAGCCGTCTTAGCTGTCAGCTGCAGCCTGCCGGAGCTCACCAACGAGAAAGTAGGCGACCAGGAGGAAAGAGTGAGAGGAGAGAGGCTGGTGGTGTGGGGAAACAGTTCAAAAGCAAATAAGTGTCTGTTTGCGACCTCCCGCAGGCCTGAAGGCCTCCCTAAAACTCCCCCGTCAACATCTGAACGGCCTTAAATGTTGAGTGAATGCTGCTGTTATCAAAAAACAGAAAAGCTACAGATGAAACGTGATTTATCTCCCTGAGGATTTGAGTTCAAAGGTCAAAAGGTATTCAGAACCAGCAACAAAATAACTCCCACTTCAAGGGAGAAAAACTAAAACTGTAACAGCTTGGGGGTTTTGGCAGGAGAACACAACCTCCAGGCCTGGTGTGTCCACCATTTCCGATAAAATCTTTTACTCCTTTTCTCTTCTTTCTGAGTGGGCAGCAGACAGCAGGTCTGACACAAAGAGATCAAATAAAAACAGAAAGAAAGATGCAGTCTCATCTCTTAATGCCATCAGGACCAGACACCAGTACCCTCATGGAGCACCAGGACAAGAGCTTGATGTTCTGGTCCC